>NTHP01000079.1:422439-437349 GCA_003416845.1 Oplegnathus fasciatus
ACACATTGGCAACACGATTAAAAAATTATTAAAAAAGGGCTAATACACGTAAATTGTTACATACAGCCCCTTTAAGTATTCAAAAGTACATTTTCTTTTTAATATCAACGCATTGCTGTATTGTTTTCACAATGCATTTACAGGACCTCATAACTCTCTGAAGCCACCTAATGAATGCACTGACTTGCTTGTATATGGCCACGGGTGCTCTGGTTCAGAATCGCAGCGTTTATCTGCCGTCGCCATCTCCACCGCTGGGTGAGTCGTTTGCGCTAACAAAATGGAACGGATGCGTTTTACTTTGAAAGCAGATGTCTTGCGCTTGCACTTCAAACCCACCATGGGTACTGTGATTGGTTTTTCTCCTGTGAGAAACACAGTGTGTGGCCAATCGCATTTTAGAAAAGAAAAAAAAATCAGTACAGATATTCGAAAAATGTACTGAAGTACACTACTCAAGTAAATGTTAGTTACTGTCCACCACTGCAAAACACTGATGTAGATGTTCTTGTCACCCACTTTCCAGACAACATTAAAGTAGTCAGAAGACTTTACTTTCTTCCAGACAGATCGGCTGTGATGTCATTTCTCAGCAAACTTAGTGGATAAGTTACTGAGAAAACACTGTCACTGTAAGGAATCTTTCTGGATAATTGGTTAACTTGGATAACTTAGTAATTTACTAAGCAACACTAATTTTAAAAGTAAAATCATGACTCACCACTGGCCAATAAAGTGCTATTTTTCCTACTACAGGTGACTGCTCAGCTGTTCAAACCTTTCTCACCCAGTATTCAGCGCAAAGGTTGCACTCTGAGTTTCAGATTTTCAGGGAAGCCTTTCAGAAATCTGGCGTGACTGCAGAATCCCTTGGAAGCTTTAAACCTATAATGAGCCCATGCTGGGACCTTAAAACCTCGAGTTCTGTAGGAAGTGAGGTTTGATACACTCAAAGAGTCCAAAGAGCTCTCTGGATATGATGCTTCTTGTAACTGAGGATGAAAATTAGAAACCTGGCAAGATGCAGGTGACAAATGTCCAACAAGAGTCTTCAGCCATGCTAGCCGCTCGGTGAGGTTGTAGCTACTTAGACACAGCTGTGCTTTGTGCTAACATGCTAACAAAGGCAATGCTAACATGCCGATGTTCAGCAGGTGTAATGTTTTCGATGTTCACCATCTTAGCATGCTAACATTTGATAATTAGCACTAAACACAACGTACAGCTGAGGCTGATGGGAATGTCATTAGTTTTGCAGGTATTTTATCATAAATCAAAGTATTGGACAACTGAAATTTTGACCTGATGACTCCACAGTATCATAGCCCAGCCTATGTATGATAGAGAGTACTGTTCCAAAAATAATCTGTCTACGTTGTTTCTACTGAATCTATCTGATTTCCTCATTAGAGCTAGAGACTCAGGCTCGGACTGGGACAAATGAGGAAGTGGGACTGACTTTGTGCCTTGTACACGGATGTAATAGAGGAAGTCTGACTGTCATTCTCAGGAAGCATCTCAGAGCCAGACATATGGCATGAATTAGGTTCTACTTTTTGTCACCTTACAAAAAACCATTTTGAGAAGCGCTGTAGCAGTGGAAAAACAGCAGATTGAAAAGCAATAAATACAACGTGGGGCTGGAGATTGTTAAATGTTCTGTGCAGATCGTGTTTTATTAAGTACAAGGCCAGAGCCTTGGAAATCTGGTCCCTTTTAACATCCTATGGAATTTTTCCTTGCACTGGAAAGTCCCACTTAAGCTGCAGAGAGCCAAGTGTGTGTGTGTGTGTGTCTGTGAGAGAGAGCGCATGTGCATGTAGCTTAGATGTGAGCACATTGTGAATGCACTGGCAGTAGTGGGGGAGCTGCACTACTGGCCAAATAACACACAGATTATGATATTACTACTGCAGGGCGATGTGGCTGAAAACGATGTCACAATAAATCTGAATCACTCACATCACGTGACAAGTGCATTTATCAAGATGTATGCCATTTCTGTTTAACACATAGAGAGTTAAGCCACATCATAAAAACGTAATCCGCAAACCAGTTTAAAAAAAAAAAAAAAGATACTGCGCAACATTACAGTGAATTACACCACTCTCTACAAGCATTCATTAAGTGTGCATCCCAAAAGTCATGACCAAAAAATGACATTTCATTGAGAAAAAAAACACCACATAATCACTGTTAATGTTTTATAGAGCAGCACTTCACACTACTGCGTCTCCCCGTTCAGTGAGAGTGCATGTGTGTGTGAAGGGGTAGACTTGGCTGACAATCAAATATAGACTTTGAACATTAAACAATGTCTATACATCAGGAGACACGGACAGGTTTTTGGATCAAGTGAACACAAGTGTTGTAGTTCAAGAAGAGAGGGACTGAAGCTAAATCAAAGACAGTAACACAGAATCTGTGAATAATCTTCTCTAACGCTTCGCTCTTTCAACAAATCCAAAAGAGGAATAAATCAATAGAAGGGATCATACTTGGTGTGTATATTTAGACAAAAATCTGTTTTTGTTTACATTGATATATTCTAAAGACGTAGCTGTCACTGTTCACGTTTTTGCCACTAATCCTGCTCTGAGTCCGTTAATGTCGCACATCTGATGCAAGAGTATGATCTAATACTTCTATAATATTAAAATTGGTAACAACTTGAATCTAACCCTGGACTCTGAGTTTACTAACCCTGAGATGAGAAACTCTGAGTTTTCGGTTCCAGAACAGAGTTAACAGAGTTAGTTCAATCAACTCTGTTTATGTTCACTCTGAGTTAAAGGTGTAGTCTACGATTCTAATCCAAAACAGTTTTTGACAGATTCAGTGAATATCTCCTTGTTGTCAGCTAGCTTTCCGTTCTGTGTGTGCGCTGAATAAAAAAGTCCGGTGTTCATACACAGCCCTGGCTCTGTAAACAGGAAACAAATAGAGCGACTCGGGTAGAGCCACCAACCCAGGTCGTCAAATACCGACGCTTTAGCCGCGTTTCCACTAAACGCTTCGGTATAATATGTCACCACTCATGCACAGGACAAACTAATGCTGTGAGTTACTCGCGCGAGTTTGAAGCTGCACTGAAGAGAGGGTGTATTTGTTTGGCTGCTTTTTCCAGAATCATAGACTACACCTTTAAGCATGGCAATGGGTAAATAAAGAGCAGAGCCCCTACTTTAACCCAGTGGAGGTGTGGTGTACAACATTAATGTGTATGTAAGAGGACTACAGTACGTTCATTTATCAGTGAAAGAAACAGAGTTAGGGTGGGGAAGAGTAATAAGTTACCACTATTACATTTTATTCAGCCGAGTCCACTCGTTCATTATTCACCAGACTTGAATTTCCTTAACGGATGTTAAAATGGTGGAATCTTAGCCTACATTATAGGTTACATTACATGAAGACTCCACAGGAGGGGAGGAGACAGAGAGAACTTCAGGGTTTGTTGAAGAAGGTTAGGTTAGGTTCACAGAGTAAATTACCACAGTAACTGTTAAAGTTAGCCGGATCACTCAGTTTCTGGAAATTAAAACCCAGAGTTTCCCTCAACTCAGGGTTAACAAACTCAGAGCTTTCACTAAATCTGCTTCCTGATCTTGAACCTGGTCTGAAACAAACACAAAAATATTAGCTTTATGCTGCCGTTCCATTAACAAATGATGCCTGGGTCGGGCCCCATCCTGATTCTGCAGATCTGCTCAGGACATCCCCAATATATTTCCAATGTCCAAGTATACTTGGCTACTACACCTGTGGCTTAGGTCAGCAGTTCTACAGTGTTTTCATATTACTCAACCCCGAGTTTAGCCCTGTGGATGAGATTTATGTTGCTGATTAAATATTGAATTGTAGGACTGTATATACTGTATTTTTACAGTATTTCACATCTTGTAAGCTACTATGTATTAGGCTAATGGGTTGTTTTTGATAAATGGAAACAAGCAATATCTATTGTGGAGTAAAAGAGTCCACAATAACTGCCTGGAGCTGCTGAGATCAATGTCTGTAAACAAAGTCGAATCTGGTGAAAATAAAAGGCAAACTTGAGGAAAAAAAACTAAGGACCATTCACAGTGATGAATAAGTGATGTAGTTTTTAAGGAATGCCTGCTCCCACGCCAGGAAAGATTTCGGCAAACGCAAGAATCAAGTTAAGTGGTTTGTGAATTTCGAGCTTCTTCTATGAAAATGAAAATGTTCAGGTGATAACTCTCTGGTGGCACCACAGTTGTTTCCTAACATAGCTTTAGTCGGCTAATGTTGTGTCAAATTTGGCTGATTAGCCAAAACAGGCTGACCTACTGAATGTTACACAAACTCCTTCCCACTGGACCAGAGTGTCTTCTTTTAGTCTATCCCTCTGAAGATGTGATTGCGAGACTTGTCAGCTGCAGTCACAACAGTCCCTTAAAACAAGATGGAAGGTACAAATATTTGGTTATTGATCAAACACAAAACTAGAACCAGCAGACTATATAGACAATTATGTTGAGTGCTGATAAAAATCATGAGATCAGCTTATGTGGCAACAGACATTATAGGTGTCTGACTAGCCTAATCCAGTGTGTGTGTGTGTGTGTGTGTGTGTGTGTGTGTGTGTGTTTGTGTGTGTCTGTGTGACGTATGTATGTGCATGTAGACTGTGTTTAGGTAAAAGTGTTGTGTGGGCTACATCATGGCACTCTGACAGGCTCCCTTGTGACTCCGTCTGTCTGAACACCTTTCTTATGACTCAACCAAGGTCTGCTTACATTCAATAAACATGTGTCTGTGTGTGTGTGTGTGCGTGTGTGTGTGTGACTGAGTGAGATGGTAAGTGGGCTGGTAGCCTGACATACGTCAACAGATGTGTGATGCATGCGTGGGCAATGAAAAAAATAGCCCATATATTCACACCGCAGTCACCTTTGCTTTCTAAAAGCTGGGGGGTCTGACGCATGAACTCACAGATCAAATATTATGTCCCACGATTCAGGCTTCAAATAAGTCTAATTAACGAGAGCCCTGCTTTGTAACTTTGCACTCTGACAAATGACTCACCTGTAAACTAGCTGTAGCTGAGGCTGCTTTTATTGTTGCAGTCTGAACGGAAGCCACATCATTCTGCATACTCGGTAGAAGTCGTAGAAGTTTTGCAGTTGAATATTATTTATTATTATTTACATGCTAACATTTAGTCATATTTGCTCTAGATGATGACAGAGAGGTGCCAATAACGAGTCTCCCCTCCAGGTGCAGCAGTGTGTTTGACAGCTCTGGGGAAAGTTCTGCTGGAGAACATTTACACACAGTCCTTTGCTGCTTCAGCATGTTTAAACTCGGTTTAGAGTTGTTGTGCAATGTTACTGGCAGATTAATCAAAAGTACACACAATGCCATGAACTGGTGGGTCAATCCTACAGGTTCACCTGCTCTGGCGGCCAATCACTGCGTCTGAGGTTCCCTGGGAGGGAGGATTGCAGTGCTCCCCAGAGGAGTAATCCAGCCAGGACAAAACTCCCCCCAAATCCTTGACCAGACTGCCATGCACAACCACAGACTAAACAACGCGATGCACAGAAACAGAAACAAACACCTGGCAGTCTCCTCCACTCTCAGCCTGTCACTCCTGTAAGTGCAAATAAGACTTTTTTGTTATTTGGGGGGGACATTTTAAGCCAATTACTAGATAGCTGACAATAGAGAGATGACAGGAATTGAGGGGAAAGAGAGATGGGGAATAACATGCACACAAAGGTCTCCAGCTGAAACGGAGATGTTGTAGTTCAGGGTCGGTGCCTCACCCCTGGAACTCAGAGACGCCCAAATTATATAAACTTTGTAAATTCTGGGTTCAAACTGCGCAGGTTAACAGGGCAGTTTGTAATTGGATAACTGACAACCGAAGGTGTGGCTTTGACAGGTCTCATGGAGCACTGATATCAGAGTTGGGCAGTTGCAATGGCCCAGAGAGCTCAATGCATTTCAACCTGGAGAATCGCAACTAAATGAAGAAAACTACAAGAGCGATACTCAGTCTCCAAATAGTTGGAGGGTGGCGTCATTTTTTTGTACCAGATGCTGCTACATCAGAGTTAAGTATAAGGTTAGCAGCTCTGTCCTGCTCTGTATTAGATTGGGGACATTTTGTCTTCATCCACAAATCATTTTCTTATATAAAAGTGAAACATACGGGTTGAAAATACTAAGTAAAACCTGTGTGTTTCTTGTCTTTTTCTGTGTGAATAGGATATAAAGTTAGTGGCAATTAGCTAACTAGCTACAGCTAATAAAATTTTAGGTTGACTCAAAATAAGATCCAAGATCTGCTTTTGTCTACTTCTGTCTAAAATCAAAAATCCCCTAATTTTTTGGTTTCAAAAATATTGCAAGGCAAACCTGTCGAAGTTGTTGTTGTGTAACAACAGTAACCGTTAGGTGAGCGGGACTTTGAATGAGAAAACATGCTGTTAATGTACAAAGCACATACAGGTACAGAAACACTGTCACCAATATATTAGCCATTATTAGGTTATTGCTGATATATCAGTATCTGCCGTAGCTGTAACATGAAACTGCAGTACAGAAATACAGTGTCTCTAGTTTGTCCACCTGAAAGCACTGAAAAGTTTACTTTGGTCAGAATTCTTCAATGACCAAATTTTACGGGATCCTTATCATAAATGTTTGTTTATGTTATGTGTTAATGATAAAAAACTGATATTGGCTGATATATAGTTACAGGAGGTTTTAAACTCGGTCAGCTGTTGTGTTCCTAAAATAATATTTGTATTTAGACATTTAGACTTAAAATTTAAGATTGAAAGTCTATATTTTAATTTCTTTATCACAATAATTAAGTAAGAACAATTCTACTTATCAGCATAATGGAAATTCACTACTTTGCTCCTTCCAGACGTCATGCCATTTGATCGTGGGACTACGCTTAAATGTGAAAGGCTTAGCTCTTAAACTTGACACTAGCCATAAAATCACATTTTATATCTTAATCCTTGGCCTGGATCTGTTTACATAGGCACTAGGAGTTGGCTCTGGACACATGAGCTCTGATCAGGGTCGGCGCAGTGGGGGCCAGTTGTGATCTAGACCTGGATCTGACGGTGACATTACAATGGTAGATCACGCAGGGGCAGACTGTGTTTCAGCCTGTATTAAAGGCAGGGACAGCCATCTGCAATGCCAATGTGTTTAATTTACATTCTTTAATCATTACAAAGCTGTGGTTTCTTCAATCCACTGGATCCAGTTTCACTTTAAAACAGTACTTGCAATCCCTTGATGAAAAACCACAGCGCTACATAGACTAGTGCGCTAAAACACGCTGGGATGAGCCATAAAACTAGTTTGACAGCACAGCAGGCTGGCAGTCATGTTAACCAACACATTTGCAGTATTAACGCCCTCCTTCTAAGACCGCTCCGTAGAGAAAGGCTAGTGAAAGGGCCGAAGATTTAGATCTTCTGACCTTGATAATCTCATGGAAATCCCACTGCTGGCTTGCGCCTGCCGATCTCTCCTTCCCTCTCAGACTGCACATATGGGACTGATGCGTAATGAGCTGCGGTCTTAGCAAATCTGGCCCTCAGTCCCTAAACTGACCTAAACCAACTACACCCACAAAGCATTTCAATAACAAGGAACAGCTAAATGTCTTAATCTGGAGGATTTTCCTAATCTCTCTATTTTTGGGACTTTATGTAGTCCTCACAGCACATATAATACAAATAAATAGCGTGTGAGCGAGTGACAATATGTGCATGTGTATATATAGAGTTTCATGGGGCACTGAAGGCTTTGGAGGCTGAAAAAGCATCAGCACAGCCTGAAGCACAAAACTAAGCCGACCATTACAAGGCATCGATCTGTTAACTGTTTAATGTCTGAAGATGGACAAACAGTGTTTAGTCACTGAGATCTACAGCAGTGGTTCCATAGAGTCCATGATCTGGGCCCACGTTGTAAAAAATCAAAAAATAACATGCACCAATTTTTCAGTACAATAAGAAATGAGTGGTAGTAATTTTCAATTACAGTAGGATGGTGCCAACAGCAACACACAATCCTGGTCCCTAAAAATAACATTCAGGCGCAGCTATTCTGCATTAGCAACACATGTTCAATAGCAATGATCTGTGTTAATACAGGAAGTAGTGTGACAGTTGTACAGCCAAGTCTAAAGTGAGGGTGAGGAGACTGGAGTGGTGGATGGATATAAAACGAGTGCTGTCAACAACAGGGACCCGGGACCTCTAGTGGCTGTGTGAGCCATGACTCCTGTCTGTCATGAGCAAAGAAGGAAGTCGTGTGACGCTGTTACTGCCAATGTCTGGATCCGTCTGCGTCGCGTTTTGGCTCCACTGCCGCTTCCGGAGATGATCAGTCGCCATTCTAGCCGGTATGTTCATGTCCACCAACTCCATGACTACAACATCTCACTTGCAACTCTTTTTGTTTGCTCCTCAATCATTACGCAGCAAGTCTATTTTTGCCAGAGCACCTTACTTCTCTGGAGTGTGTTCACTGGCAAATGTATATAAATGCCTGTATTGACTGGCTATCAACTTCAATTTTTTCTTACTGACTTTGTATTCACACATGTACAGCAAAAGTACTTTTCCGTTTATGTAGTTAGTGAGAGAGGATAAGAAAAGTGNNGGGGTGTCAGTCCTGTTCAGTCCCCTCCTGCTCTCTGTGTTTTAATATATCCGAATTCACATTCGGCCTATAGTTGTTCTCATGTACATATTTTTTCTTTCAACGTATCGAGTATGAGGCTCATAAATACTTTGTTGTCCAGTCATTACCGAGCCGCTGAGCTGCAGATAACAAAATCAACATAAATATGGATTAATGACAGAAGCTGTGCTGTGACATCGGCTATACTGACATTTAAAATGAGCCATCACAGAGAGTGTTAGAGGCAACAAAAGGTTGCCATATTCAAGTAGTCGAATGAAACATGAAAAATGTCAGTACGTCACTAGTTTTGCAGGTATTTAAATCATGAACCAACATATTGGACGGATCTAAAACTGTAACGGCTAAAACTGTACTCACCAAGTTAATTGCTAGGAACACAGTTACATCGCTACAATATCGTCTAACAGGGCAAGAAACATTAACAGTCAGACGATCAGACAGGTTGTAAAAGCTCATCATATTATTTACTATTATTATTTACATATTTACTTTTTTAGAAGTGAAACTGAAAGTAAGCACAACTGAAATGGTTCTAATAGTGTCTAATTGTACATGAAAACTGTGTACATGCACAACTACTGTTAGTACGGTGAGTCCTTCTGGACAACATATTTTTCTTGTGCAAAAACCTGCACATTAATGTAATTTGTAGGAAATGTGGCAGCAACAGAATACTGGTGATACTTTGTAAGCTATTATTCCAACAGTCTGCTCTTCCTGCCAAGAATATGTGGTAAGCTGTCAGTGACTGAACAACATAAACAACTGTGTGGAACACTTGTTCCTAACATTCAGCTAGGAACAAGTACAAAATACCTAAATTAATACGGCCTGGACGAGATGACTCAATACATCAGAAATGACCAAAAGAAAGTTCTGATCACATCTTTGAGTAAACACACTGTTAACTGCTTTAACATGTGTGGGTCTCTGCAAGGTAAAGGACAGAGAGCTGATTGGACCTGCTGGAGGAACTTCCTGTTCTTCCTCATGAACGATACATGGAGCCAGTGCCATTAATCTCAATGGTATTAAGATGCCTGTATTTTCCACTTCAGCAGAACTATCCGACTCTTGTTGATTTCTTTCTTTCTATTATACCAAAAGGAATCGAGGCCCTGGCTATTTTAAGGCTACGAAAAAAGCCACTCCACAGAAATCCTCTCTCATTTTACAGCCAGACTACATATTTCTTTTTCAGTCCTGGCAAGACAGATGTATGACTCACAAAATGTATTCTTAAAAGAGGAGGCTGAAATGTCAGGGTAACTGCTGGCTTCACCAAGTAACATTGTATATTTTTAATAGTACTGAAATTAAATTTAAAAGGGACGGTTCACCCAAATCACAAAAATATATTTTCTCACTTACCTCTAGTGGTATCTAGCCATGCATACAGTTTCTAATTTATGTACTGAGGTTTTGAGATATCCACTGCTGAGACTTCTGCCACAAACTAAATACAGTTCTACAGTGCTGCCCCATACAAAGGGCAGATGTTGTTTTGGGCACTGGATAAAATTTTAAATGAATGTAAATAATGCAACAAATATGATATTGAAGACAAGAACAGCTAAAACAGCCTCACAGCAAGCTGCCACCTACTCTCCTGGGTGGGCAGGAAATAGTGAGCGTAGGGTTGTTAACATAAACTGCTGGAGCTAGCATGGTTAGCGGGCTAACAACAGCAGTCCCCAAAGTTTAGAACAAAGTCAATCAATCAGATTGAGCTTTGCACGGAGCGAAGGAGGCCGTTCAATAGGCAACATAGAAATGAATGGGAAGTGAATTTTGGTACGACTGCACCATTACAGAACCTAATGATGCACACCTGTTTTCACTATCACTGATTAAGCAGACGATCTGACACACACACACACACACACACACACACACACAAATTATCACAACAGGGCTGAAACTCTTCGACAGAATATAACTCTGAAACACAAACTACTCGACTTAAACAAACTTCTGTTGTTATTTGTGCAACCTGAAAATGAATAAATTAACTGAAACACTGGAAAACTCAACAGCAACATCTCTTTACAGAAACAGTGTTATTCTGGATAATCCACAGACCTAACTGTAAACGATTTTCAAAAGAGACCAATTGTTCAGAAGAAAGTCGTTCTAATAAAAACTGTCGGCAGTGAGGTCCTTGTAATACTATTAGTTGCTTCTGAATTTTTCAAATTCATTTTTCTATGCTTTTTGAGGTACTGTGTGGTGCTAAATTGCACTGCATTTTGTTATGTCACTCCTACAATACAATACAATTTATTCATGGACATGGCGCCACCAGGTGACCAGTGCTCACTTATATGATGTATGCTAGTTTTTCACTAAAGAAGTGTGGTGTATTATTCCAAATGACATTTTGCATGAAAAACAGAACACTAGATTTTAATTTAGCCTCCATAGTTAGACATGATAAAGAGCTAACTATTATGCTTGTATCATAATTGGCATAATGGTGCTAATATGAGTGCATCTCACACACATCAGCATGGTAAAACAATGAAGAACTAATGTGGCTGCTCTGTTCTGTGCAGTCTAACGTTTTGTTTTTTTTAAAAGATGTTTATGAGCAATATTTGACTAAGTGACTGGGCAGCACTCAGGTGTCACAGAACAAGTGACCAAACAACGTCAATCATAAGATGGAACATGTACGTTTCCTTGAAAATGCAATACACTTTCCCATCATGGAAACAATGTAATCAGTCTGATCAGACCAACACCCAGCAACACCCAATAATTTGGTCTTTGTGACCTGCTCAACCGATATCCCATATATAGACAAACTGAGTGGAGTGGCATTAGCAAGACCATCCCTACTATCAATACAAAACAATGCATTTAATTTTGGCAACGTTCAGTACTAATTTGTTCACTCTCACCCATTTGATAATGGTATAAAACTCAGTATGTAAATTCTCTCTCAGCTCTACTCATGTTGGTGAGGCACAAACCAAAGTTGAGTCATCAGCATACATAATAACATCAGCATTTTTAACAACATATGGTAGATCATTTATAAAAATTGAAAATTAAAGTGGACCAAAGCAGCTCCCTTGTGGAACACCGCAAGACATTTTTTGCTGTCAGAAAAACGGCCATTGAAAAGAGAGGCAACTCTTCATTCATGCAAGAGCTAGAGTTGAGAAAAACATAACTTTTAAGCTTGGCAATGAGAACACTGTGGTCAATGACATCAAATGCTGCAGTAAAATCCAAGAGCCACAGCCCTAACTAGTTTCCTGTCATCCATATGTGATACCCATTGATTAGTCATGCGTACTCTTGCAGTGCTACTAGAGCGCCCTGGTCTATGAGCATTGCTGTACTTTTGTAAGTAATCCATTTCTACTAAAATAATTTAACATTTGATTAAAAATAATCACACAGACAGTCAACTCTGTCCTGAGGTATCTGCATCTGCACGTGTGTTCCCTGCCCAACCATTATTACACTGATCCATGTCTATTCATGTGCCCTTCAGCAAGACACTTGCAAACAATTAGCTATTCGCTGTTAAATTTAAGTAGTAAAAATGTAGTGAAATACAAATATAAGCTGACATGCACTTCAGTACATAAATGTGCTTTGTCTCACTGTTAAATAAGCCCCTGAGTCAGTTTTCTTAGGAGCACTGTAACACATTTGTTATTTAATTACTGTCTCTTGTGCACAAAGAAAATCAAATCAGTTAAATAAGTCACAAAACACTGAATAAGCCAATTTTGAGTTGTTAAAGTGGGAAGCAGATAGGCAGTTGAATTCTCTAAATCTAATGACATACGACATTAATTTATTAGGAAATCTACTGGATCCATTAGAGTAGAAAGAAGCAGGCGTGAGCGCCCCTCACTCTCACTGTGGTCATTAATTAAGCCACACAGATGAAAAGTTGTTCAACTCCAAAATACGTTTTAAAAGCCATCTCTTGATATCTCTACTGACCACCTAAGCATTGAAGTTATTATATGTTTTCTATTGTATATAGGTGTGTTTAATGTGAACACTAGGAATAATCACACTGAAATGTGAATGTTAAATCATCTGGGAGACCAACGTCTTCACACTTAGGAAAGTTTATGTAGGCCACACATTTACATCAATCTTAAAATTTTGACAGAGTTAAGACCAAAATTTTACTCTAAGCTTCCTACATACTGTACCAGCCCTTTTGCCAAATATCATTGCAGCTCTATCTGAAATGGTCCTGTCATGTTTGAACATGGATGTTAAGGAGCGTATATGCAAGGAAGACCTATGTTTGAACACCACAAAGACATTACTTTAGTAGATAAATGTTAAGGTATGTTACAGATACCTTGTCTGAGAAGGGTCCTACTTATATTTACATTAGATATTACCAGATGAACAACAATCTATCAGTATCTGTGTTATCAACAATTTAATACAAAATTCAATGATGATTCAATTGCACAGTCAACTGAATTAATTCCACTGTCCTCCACTTTGACAGGCATGTCCCTTTCCCTCCTCAAGTGCTTATTCTGTTGGCTTCTGTGTCATTGTCAAGACTGTTGAATGTTTAGCGCAGTTCTATGAATAAGCTACTGTACTACAGTAATCGTGTTAGGTGAGATTCTATCATCAATGCAGAGATGTGCTCCAAACACATCTGTAAAACACTGATCTCTGTTCAGTGTAACTTAATCTGTGTCTGTTACAGCCGCTCTCAGCCTTTGTTCCTCTGGTCTCTTTGTCTGGAGTGTTAGAGCCAGACAAGTGAAGCAGCCATCCACTTTCACTCCTCACTCACGCCATCTATTGGCTGTGTTAACGCTGCCAGCATGCCTGTACCGCATGGCTCAGACAAAGAATGAGGGCAGGCAGCCAGCAGTACTCGCACTGAACAATAGCAAAGACAGAGTGAGAGGGAGCCATGAAGATGCGTATTGTGGCTGATCACTCTGTGAGTTCTGTGATGCTGTGGGGTGGGGTCAGCCAGGTCCTGGATCAGTGCCTGAGACCAGGTCACTGCTGTACAGAGGTGAAACAATGGAGGTGAGCAGGGAATGTAGGTTAGTGGCTAAACCCTGGGGGCCCGTGCCACCATGCTCTGCAGCCACCTGCCTACAGTCAGCTGCCAGAGGATGTTACCCTCCCCTCTGCCCTTTTTACATATACACACACACACACACACACACACACACACACACACTCTACTGGATGTCTATTTAGGCCAGTGACTTTCTAACTTTACACTGCTCAGAGCTGACCCACCTACAGCCTGCTTCTGGAGTTTCCCCCCTCTGATCAGCAGAAGGTTAACAGAGGAGCACTTCGTGACAGACAAGACTTGTACAATCAGACTCACTCACTAACACTACCATTACCAAAACTACTATTACTACATGTACTACTAGTGCCACAATTACCACCAGAACCGTTGCAGGATGGGTGTGAGGCCCTGTCCAAATGTGATGTATGAACAACATGAGAACCTGATTTTTCTGTTTGCAAAGACACTGTGTGGCCCCTACAACAGCAATGCTCACACCAAAAACAGCACTACACACACCTTAAGCAGCATTATGCATGCCTATACCATTATTATTTAATAAATTGTTATTATAAAAATAATATTGACTGTAGCCACTTTAAAGGATAAATTCCAGTTTATTACAACTTGGGATTTTTTTTTGTATTTCCATCGGTTATAATGACATTGCACACAAGCAATAGCTGAAATCTGGGAACATGGTGTCACCACTACAATGAAGTCAGAAGGGTCAAGGCACGCAAAAAACAGCAATTGATCCAGGTGATCTAAACCACTTCGTTTGAAGGTAAAATTGAGAGTTAGTGCATCTGAAATGTCACTAATAATCCCTCATTGCACACATGGCAAGTACAGCAGGTCAAAGTTGAAGCAGGAAGTTGCCTAAAAAGACTTTTTACCTGATAGTTTATCTGTACAAAGAATAAATAAATATGACAAAGCTCAACAAGAATCTGACCAAGCACATCTGTATGGAGTTAAAATGATCATCACTTCTCATAACCCATACTCATATGCCTGCTTCATTGGAGGTCTGCCATCTTGTGACACAGTACTGTTTGTTTGAATTCACTTCATGAGTAGAAGAGGACTTTTACTGTTCAAGCACTGTGACGTCTGCTTTAAAGCTAAAGTGAAACAGAAGTCCAGGCTCTGTATTA
>NTHP01000079.1:437374-457409 GCA_003416845.1 Oplegnathus fasciatus
GTCTGAGTTGACGATGGGTCGTTTTTTTTCAACTTGCCCCCGTAGTTTGTCCTGTGACCGTGGCAACCACAGAAACCACACTGAGAAAAATGCTGCATAATCTTACTGGTATCTGAATCCCCTGAATAAGTCATGACTTCACCAGCAGTGAAGAGATGAATCAACAAAAACAATCTTTGAGCAACACACCAACGTATCACTAACCATTATCTCTACTTTAAGCTACATAACCAATATTATCACTCCAACACAGACTTACAATATCCATTTGTATGCAGATGACACAGTCTTGTATGCATCTGGCTCCTCTTTGAGCTATTTCAAGATTACAATCTGCCTTTAAAGTTCTTCAGCCATCTCTGCATAATCTCAAGCTTGTACTGAATGCTGACATGACAAAACATATCTCATTCTCAAGAACATCCATCCATACACTTAATGGTACAGAAATTGGGATTGTCCAGTCTTATAAATACCTGGGTTTTTGGTTTGACAGCAGTCTCACTCTTGGGCAGCATGTGGAGCAACTGGCACAGAAACTAAAGATGAACATGGCTTTCTTCTATCGCAATAAAGCATGTTTCTGTCTTGAGGATGGGAAAATGATTGTACAGTCAACCATCATGTCTGTGACTATGGAGATATCCTTCATTCTCATGCTGCGTGCTTGACCTTAAAACAGCTTGACGCAGTTTATCATTGTACTTTGTGTTTCATTACAGGAGACAAATATCTTCCTCATCGCTGTGCACTGTATGAAAAAATAGACTCATTCTCACAAGCAACAAAAAGAGAACTACATTCTATCATTTATTTGTAAAGGTCTCCTGCTCCTTATATCATTTGTTTTCTCAAATTTAAAACCTCTGCTCACCAAAAGAGATCTCAAGACTGAAGAGAATTTAGAAAAAGAAGTTGCATTTTCAAATTTATCAGGCCCAGCCAGGACATAGTCTTCAATATTTAACTGTAAATACATGTAAACGTCAGACAGATAACATCTTTTCATCTTGTTACACTGGTTTCAACTCAACTCATCAGTTTCTGGGAGGTCTGAAGCTTTTCATGACACACAGCACTAAAAAGACGGGAGAAGTGGCCTGTTGCTTATTTTGTTTGACTTCTGGAACTCTGCAAGGGAGGAAAATGATGTTAGTGACTGTAAAGGAAGGGGAATCCCTCTTCTTTTCCTTTCCTCCATCCATCTCTTTCTTCCGAGCTACATCTTTGCTCAAACAGACAATCAGACTTGTGAAATTAATGTGAGCTTCAAAGACGTGAGACTATGTTTCAGGAGCAAAGGCAGAGAAGAAAAATCTAGATCAGCCAGGATGAGAGAGACAGTGGAAGCAGTAGAGAAAAGAGCAGTGGAGGAGAAAAAAGGGAGAGGAGGGGGTGCGAGGGAGGAGGTGGTCAATAAATTTCCGAGGGGAAAGCGGAGGACTGATGAGGTGGAGAATGTTTCATGGCTATGGGATCCCAGCAGGGCTCGGCTGGGACTAGAAACTGTGTCAAGGACGACTGAGGAAGAGATGGATGAGTCAGGAGCGTCAGAAAACTCTCACTGACGCTACCACACACACACACACACACACAGGCCTGTCGTGGAGCAACAGTGACTCAATTCAATCCATGTTCTCATCAAAGTCAATTCATTACAGATTTTTGACAAATATGTTCATCGACAACAGCATTTTCCTCAACTACGACGAGTCAATGTGAGACAACAGATGCATTATGAGCTTCAAAAGACAAACTAAAGACTTAACTAAGCGATTCTTTCAAAATAATCATCACTTAAATGTGCAACACTTGAAAATAGAGTGTATTGACTGAGTATTAGTATAATCTGTTGAATTGAATATAATTATATATATATATATATATATATATATATATATATATATATTTATACTTATGCCAACCAGATAACCGTATGCCAACAGTGTGCTGTACTTTCTGCAGTTTCAGGACCCGAACGTGTTTAGCCTAGCTTAGCACAACAACTGAAAACAGGGGGAAGTTGATAGTTATTTACGAGTGCATTGCTCTATAACTGAGGCCTAAGTTCAGAGAAATTAAAAATGTATTTATAAATCTGTATTTTTTAAAGTCTATCATAATACTCACTATACTCGTACGTACATTGTAAGACTTACTGGTCTCTTAAATCATTCCCATCTATACTGGCTGTGAAGCGACCCCTTACTAGCAGGACTCCATTGCACATGAGCATGCAAGTACTTGAAGGCGAGACCAGGAAGACTGAATGACTCATATACAGAGTTACAGGAATCAAGTCGTGAAAAGATACTGTAAAAACATGTAAAACCGTCTGGGGCCTCTATGAGGGAGAAAAGATTTGATTGTTTAAATAGACCTGATGTGGAAAAAAGCGACTAACAACTACAGTTTGTTAAAGTTTAAGGCAGAATCAAAAGTGACACCAAGATTTCTGGCATGTGTGTGGACATTTGAGGAGAGAGGACCCAGAATGTTGGTTAAACCACTGATGGAAACTCAGGATGAAAACCTCTCATTTAACTGGGGAAAGGTTTCAGTCGTCCAAGCTTTTAAAAAGGTGAAAACAATATACCTTCCAACAACTTCAAAAGCTGTTGAGCTGCTCACGAAAACAGCTCCAACATCAACTGCTCCTTAAACCACAATCAGGTCAGGAAATGCGACATGAATACATCTGCAATATTCTGATTCAGAATATCCAACACGTGTGTTTTGCTGCCTTGTCATGAATTTGTCTGTGTAAACTCTAGATTGCGGGCGCGGTGTTGGGGAATACGTTAATAGTTTAAGTACATTTCCCAGTAATGTTTGCGTAGTTAGTAGCTTCAAAAACATGTAACAGTTCCTCCAGGAGTGAGCTTTTATTTCCAGTGTGACCAAAAGCTAAATTACTTTATTATATTTTCTCTTGAAGAAAAAAAAAAAGCTCAGAAACCTCAGCACTGTATCTGGCAGTCGGTGCTCGACCAATTTCTTCACCGTCACCTGTCCGTCTTCGGATTCAGGAGAAAATCAAGCAGCGTGCTGTTTTTTGGACTGTATGGAGCAGAGAGGGCCCCCTGCACTGGAGAGCAGGGTGGGAACTGATTTGCTGCTGGTCTCGTGTACCCTCCTTCTGCTATATTCGGTCAACCTTCTACTGTAGGTAGGGCTCTTCTATTCATTTTACGTTACAGTCATCACATGTCAATTTAAAAGAAAATCTATAGAAGTGCCACTTTTTGCACTGTTGTCTGTCCCACAAGTGAACTGCAGTCACCACACACACACGTCTACCAAACAAAAAACATAAAACATAAAACAGCAGTAAAAATGACAACGTTGTGGAACACAAGGCAGAACCTAGAACTGAGAGCTTACAGGTTCTTATAAGTTTAGCTAATGGGAATCTCCAGTTCCCATGGAGGAAATGAGCTGAATGTCTCACTTTCTGAGTATCCACTCAAGGTCCACTTACTTGCTCATTCTGGAGCTTTTAGCCACTTGACAGTTCATCCTTGATTTAATTCAAGAACGACTGTCAAACTCAAATTTTAAGTCAACATGGACGAATCCTAAAAGTGTTGAGAATGATAGAAACCTTGAACATTTACACTTCAACTTCTGCTGATGAAGACCCTGCGACAGGGTTGAAAACTGTCCGGTGACTGCACCTTGAGTTGGGACCGTTTTTGGAAACTGCGTTTCCGAGGTCAAGAAAAAACTTTAAGGCATAAAGTCTCATTTGCTATTTCTGCATGTGTTCGATACAACATATAAATAACAGTTTGTTGAAATCTAATTGTAATTTTTGACAGAGCGCAGCAGTTTCCCCCTGCAACCAGTCTCTATGCTAAGCTAGGCCAAACACATCTTGGTTCAACAGTAACTTTGCTCCAGATGAACAAAGACTGAATTTTATTCTGATCTTCAAGTCTGAAATTAAGAGTCCACTGGTTTCTCGCATGACTGGAAAAGTAAATAAATGTATGACGGCACAGAAATTAAATTTGTATCAATCATCTGATCAAGCGAGACAGCAAAACTCCAAAATGTTGGATTGTTATTTTAAGAAGAAAAATCACGCTAAAGATTCTCCAAAAATAAACACAAATTTTGTCTTTAAACGCCAGAATTCCCAGACAGAAGATTAGAAAGCAGAACTACAGTTTGCAGTGATGGAGTACAGGGGTGTGCTTTACAGAGACGTTCTATTGTCTGAAGTGGAACACTACAAGAGACAGTGTCATTATTCATTATCTGATCTGCGCTGCACTGAGATGAACCCAGCCAGCCCCAGCCATCACCTCTGTGTGGTTGACATCAGTAAAATCATTCAGTCGGTGTGTTCTGCTAAAGATCTGGGTCGCTAGTCACCGCTGGCACGCCGAGAGAGAAGACTAATGCAAAACAAATGTTTTCATAAAGTCGCCCAGTGTTGAATCAGCATCATTCATTTCACTCAGACCTCTTTTTTTCAGTCCTTTTTCCTTTTCTTCCTCCCCGAGGACTGACTTGGATGACTCGGGCTGTGGCTGCGTCTCTTCAGACAGCTGCTTCACATTAGGCCCTGATGATCAGAGTTTGATGTTGCCCACGTCTTTAACCCCTGTGACAAACTGCTGGCCTTACTAAGCTCACCATCAAACATCATGGAGCTGGCTGTGTACTCTCCCTCAGCTGCAATCACAGATAAATCCCAGCGCTGGCTGAGTGTACGGTACTAATCGAAAACACTGAAGAGAATTAGACAAAGGACTTTTGTTAAGGTAGTCAGAGAGTTTCCACGGCTCGGAGTGTGTTAGCCCCAATACATGCCGTTCTGCCTTTTATGGCAAAATATTACACCAAATAATTAAAAGATCTGCCAGTCTATTGAATCAAATCTTAAGATAAGTCAAAACAAGCCTCACTTCACTTCAACACACATCTGGTCTACAAGCTCTGAAACTTTGGTGGTTATTTACTTACTGCTCTACTGCCCTCTGTAGTGCAGTTTCATAGAAATGCATTCTACAAATACACTATATGGCCAAAATTATGTGGACACATCACACCCGTATGGCATAGAACTGAACATGTCATTTGACTTTGTTGCACTAATAAGCAGCATTTTGCATTTCAGTAATGTTACGTCTCTGCCAGTAACGTTAGCTCAGATTAGCAGTTAGTGGGAGGAAAAAAGTAACTAATTCATAGACTAAATTCATCAACAATTCCACTAAAAATTAGACAGGAAGCAGCAAAACATTACAAAACATTTATAAAAACGTAAGTATCATAACACACCATTAACCATACAGTATGTGGGTTTAACGTTAACGTCACTTTCAGACGGCCGTTTGAGTGCACAGGTACCTGCACTAACGCCAAGTGAGCGACAACGACACAGAGTGAGCAGCTCTGTTCAAACAACCAGAGTGTGGAAATGACAACACGCTAACCTCCCGATGGACAGAACAACACCTGTAACCACGGTAACAGTAAGCATCAAAGACGACGACAGCTCTCTGAATGCTTAGAAGACGAAACAAAACATCATAAATGTGAGACGAAATACATGCATGACAAGTATATGACAAAAGTTAAACTAAATATGTCTTATGTTTCTGTTGACTACTATTATACCACAACTAACAATACTCAAATAACTACAATGTGACAAAACTAACATGTATTTCCGTCAAAAGACTAACACTATTGTCTAAAATATCATTAAGATTTCCCTTCACTGGAAGTCAGAGGCCTAACTCAGACTATGAAAATCAGACCCCACTGTCCACACAGATCATTTCCAAAAGGAAAAAGAATTAATAAACTGCTGTTTAACACGAATAACTAAATAGAATATATCAATATGAGATCTGTATAATTCTACAGTGAGACCACAGAGGAAGTCAAAATGGCTAACCTCTGTTTTTATCCAGAGGGCTGATGAACCTGAAGAATTGCGAAGAACCTCTGAAGTAATTCTGCTACGTCACCATGTGCTGTTAAGAGATCCGACAAACTAGTCAATTCCCAATGATCATCTAGAAGACAAGATGAATCAGACGACACCGTGCTGCGATCGTTTATGAGAGATCAACATGAAAATGTGAGCTGGAGGCATCTCAGCATGAGGACTATGATTTGATGTGGTTAAGCTTTTAGAAACAAAGTCTTTTAGTCAGCCTCCTGCTGGAGCTGTTAATGTGAGCAGATGAGAGAGGGAGCTGTAGAGGAAGAGGAGAGAGGTCCTTGGAGTTGTGAGTGAGCAGGGTCACTGTCGTAATAACTAAAGTAAGAGCAGTGACGAACACAGCAGCTGAACGACGTGTTAACATAATTACTATGATATGCTTTGGTATTTACTGCGTGCGTATGGACTAACTCCGCTTTGAGAAGTTGATGAAGGTTAATGAAAGAAGATTTTTTTTTCATGAGGACTACCTACATTTTCTGATGATACAATAAGTTTCCAAATTTCACCAGGTTTATGCCTGAAGACCTTGTATGTGTATGTGTTCATTTGATCATCCAAAACTTGGGTCACTGATACTCTACTCCCAAATGCAGACAGCGTTGGACGCGCTTTTTTTAATTACCTATGTAATGTTGACCATGTCCACCATCTTTGTTTAGTTTCTGCATGAAAATACAGTATTTGCCAATTGGCCCTAAACACAACCAAATGACTGACCACCCTCACCATTCCTAGTGCCAAGCTGCTAGCATGGCTAAAAGCTAAAACCTGCACTGTCTACTAAAACTAAAGAGTATTCTGTGTCTCATGAATAGGATCTAATGTCAAACTGGTGCTACGGTAAATCCACCACAGTCCCATCTGCAATGACACCTATTCATTCTGTAACCCACAACAGTACTATGCAGTGTAAGTTACGTTCTGTGAGGTTTTATACTTAGAGGATCAAATCAATTACAAGACATACAAAATATATCACATTGTGTTTATGACGCCACTGTGTAGTACTGGAAAATTCCATACTTTGGGACCATTTAGTAATAGTTTCAGGAATATTTTGTATCATTTGTGACCATTTCTTGTTTTAAAGCTGCATTAACTGATTCTTTGGCCACTTGGGGGCAGCAGAATAAGCTAAGAACACAATGACATATTATCACCTTATAAAGTTAAAAGTGTTAGCAAACAGTTATCTACTTACACATCCAGCAGACACAGAACAACATTACCATTTATTTGGAGTTGTGTTTCTGGACTGATAGGTAGGTACAATATTCACTTTCCTTTTAGCTCTATGTTGGTCTCCACCAACTCCTTTAGCTGCTAAATGCTCCATTGTGTTCACCCTGTACTGTCTTACTTTGTCTGTCTGCTGTTTGGTGTTGGGCAGGTAGTGTACAATGTTTTTTTTTACTGTAAGACAGCTGCTGAAAACTAGGTTGATGAGAGCAGAGCTGCAACCCAGAAAACCAAAACAATTAGCTAAAAGATGATAAAAAGGGCTGAGCTGCAATGTCTGGTGATACTTCTCAGCGGGTTTGTCTTTATGAGCGACTCCTTTAACATTACACAGTCATTTCATCCATTGATCCATAAAAAAATGACTGGTGCAGCTTTAAAACCACTATGTGTACTTTGTTGCCATCTGGTGGTAGTCTCAAGAATGACACTGTGGCAGACAACAATGCATGTCGCTATCCCAAAGATCCTTCCTTTGTGGAACTGACACATGTAGTCATGTTTTTCATTTTCTAAAACATTTTGAAGCTACAGAGAAGAGTTATATATATATATATATTATAAAGATGACCTATGAAAATCCTCTATGACAGCTCATCCTAACCAACCAAGCTGTTGCTTGCTGTCGGGTGAAACCTGGGGCACTCACCTGGAGTTGAAAACCTTCTCCAGTGAATGATTGAGGCTGCAGGGTGGATTCAAAGCTGAACTGTCAGAGAGCCAGAACATGATGGGGGACCTTCATTTCCTCAGGCTGCTGCTTCCAACAGCTGGCAGGAAACAGAGAAGGGAAGGCAGCACGATACAATACATACAGTACAGCAGCTGCCTTTCCTTTGTCTGTCTGCCTCTGTGTGTGTGTGTGTTTTCTGTTATTAATTTAAAACAGCTAAAGTGGAGGGGGTCTCACTCCCACATGCACTCTTTTGACACACTGACTTGCAGACGCACACACAAAGACAAACATAGCGCTTTGTCTTACAGTCCGTGCAGTGTGCTGTCATGTGGTTAACGAGAAAATGATGTTTCCGACATCAAATGCTGCGCCGTGTGTATATTTGTGTGAAAAAGTTGCGTGTGTAGTTCTTTCCTCTCCAATTACTTGCTCCAGCCGTCAGATAATAATGGGGGTCTAATCAAGGCCAAGCCTGGTGGGGTTTACACACTGGTGGTCCGCTGGCAACTTCCTCCATGCCCGCAGTCCACTAACAGGAGAGGAATGATGGCTCCCACATGGCACATGACACACAGAGAAACACAGAGTGTGTTTTCGTGGATGCGCATAAGGCAGAAATTGTTTGCACACTGCCTGCCACTACTTCAACTTTCTGATTAGTCATCAAGCTTCTTAGTGGAATGCATTGAGATCCCCGGGGAAGAAAGCTGATGATGTCTTACTTCATCATTGCTAATCATCACAGTTAAAAAGACAGAAAAGAGAGAAACTCCTCCCTCAGGCGTTTTGAAACTGTATCAATCTGCGGGAACACCCACCGGCCCACAATTTGCTGCATTCACTGACTGTTGCACAGAATCAGAATACATGTATTTTCATTCTGATCTATTAAGCCGATAATGTCAGAAACAACACAGCCAGGCTAGGATATGTGAGGCTCATGTGGCTTGATGTGACAAACACTGCAAATGAAAAATCTTTCACTTGGTGTGTGACTACTTACAAGGGTGGACTGAACCAACATGTTGAGCTTCAGCTTGTTTTGAACATGTACACACTACACAGTGTTAACAATACCATCTGGTGGTCTGCAGACTTAGACTAGTCTTAGTCTGGTTTTAGACTATAGTCTGCTGTGAGTTAAATAGTTGCACAAACATAAAGACTAACTAAAAAAAGCTAGTTACCCTACCCCCAGACTATCTCTGAGCTAACTCTGCACTTGATTTTAGGCCAGAACTTTGGACTTTTTATCTCCAAGTAAGGAAGAAAAAATAAACAAGACTAAGAGTCTACATCCATGGTAGCAGCTGTGTGAGGCTGTATTTAGGCATGCATGCTTTCATGCTAACATTTGTTAATTAGGACTAAACACACCGTGCAGCTGGGTCTGATGGGGATGACATTAGTTTTGTAGGTGTGGTTCATAAACCAAAGTATCGGACAAATTTAAATTTTGACCTGATGATGGCGCCACATGAAAAGTCAGGAGATCCCCAATGTTATTAGAATACATCATCTGGGGATCATGAATGTCTGTACTAAATTTTGTGCCAATTCATTGAGTAGATGTTGAGATGTAGTATTTCACTTTACAATTAAAAAATTTGACCTACTGGTAGCGCTAAAGAAAAAGTCATGGGACGACTGAAATCTGTAAGATACATTCACTGGAGACCACGACTATCTGTATGAAAATCAATTCCAACTCCATCTACTAGTTGAAATATTTAACTTAAAAACAAAAATGTCAACCTGATGCTGGCGCTAGAGGAAAGGTCATCAGGATTCATCCTCTGGGGATCAGGAATGATCCAATAGGTGACGTATTTTTGCTGGACCAAAGTGGTTTAATGACTGACATTGCCATCCTTAGAGGCAAAAAAAAACCCCACTGCCCTTCATGTCCGATTTCCTACACAGGAGGTTGGGTATGCTCTATCAAATTCCTGGTCTCAGTATGATGCCAACATATTACTTTTACAGGACTGTAGTTTTGAGTAAGTACAATCCATAGTTTCTGGTGGTTGTGAGCAGTAACAAACATTTCACTGAAGGGGAATGTTTTTCTACCTTGGTAGCTGAAATGCTCGTGACATAATCGACACATCGGTACTTCCCATCCCCAACCATAGCATTACATAGCAAATTAGTGGTACTTAAAAGAGTCAAGAAGTCTGACCATGTTAGATCTAAACCATAGATTCAGTCCATCTCTGTGCAACCAGCCAAAGAACTGTGGGCTCCAGGCTCTGTCCTGTGTAGGCCACTCCCAAAATCCATTTACAGCCCATCTGTGAGCTGACAGGCCAAACTAAATAAGGAGCAGAGGGATCCGTGATGCTCACTCAAGGGCGGATCGTCTTATTGATAACTTGTTCCTACTGTGCATTCTGCCCCACGCCTATACCGACTGATGACTGTACGTCAATATCCTAATGCACGTCTCCTTCATAATTCATGACAGTGTCACTGGAGGATATCACACAGTCAGACTTTCATTCAGCACTTGCAGCACTCTGCTCAAAGTGCCCAGGAACATTAATGTGAGGTCACATCAATAGTGCACAAAGTAACAATCACCACATGCCACATTATGCATATACTATACAGGCATACACAAATACACACATGCTATAGAGTACACCTGTATGTGTTCAGACTGAAAACTCATTTTAGAGGTGGTGCAATCGCATACAGAGTAGAACCTGACTAATACTGGACCAAGATGTGTACTGTACTTTATTACTTCAGTTAATGAACATTGGGAGATGTGATCAAAGAGTAGAGGGACTGAAACTCAACACTGAACGGCTGCAACTAATGACTATTTTCATTGATGATTAATCTGACAATTATTATTATTTTCTCAGTTAATTGAATAATCAGTTTGTCTATTAAATGTCTTGTTTTATTAGACCAACAGTCCAAAATCCACAGATATTCTGTTTACTACAATATAGGACAAAGAAAAGCAGCAAATCTTCACATTTGGAAAGCCGGAACCAGGAAATGTGTGGCGTTTTAGCTCAGAAAATGACTTAAACAATTTGTTCACTGATTAACTAACTAATTAATGAGTAATTGATTGTTGTTTCAGCTCTGAAGTACAGTACAGGGACATTCCACCCACACAGGGTCAGTGCATACATTGGTACCTAGCTACAGCTAATGTCTGTACAGTCATACATTGGTTGTGTGTGGCAAATAAACTGAGACTGAACAATTTGGGTAATTTGGGTAAATAGACCCTTTAACACACACAATCAGTTATCAAAACTGACAAACAATATCATAAACATCCACAAAGCTTAAATCCAAGTCAGTTGTCATGACGCAGTTATGACAATTTCCTGTCCGCCTTCAAATTAAGGGTTACCAAGAATGTAAATATTACTGGCACATGAGAGTAGGAGCCTATAACAGAACAAGTTCTACACAATGTCTACTGTGGAATTTGAACTCAGCATGCCTAACTGTATTAAACAGTGCCCGAGCTACATTTGGACTACTTACTCATGAAGAATATACGCATGTCACAAAAAATTCATCTTTACACTGTTGCTAACTACTGCGGCTGGAGCCTGCGGGGAGTATAAATAGTGCTTAATTAGCTGTAATGCGTTTCTAAATGTGTAGACTAGTGAAAGAGGTCACTTATGGATAAAAGAAAAAAAGAAAAGCATGGTCAGTGGTATATAAAGCCAAGCAACAGAGCCGTCTAGAGAGACACCCAAGTCATATCAAGAATGCACACAGAAATGTAGTGTGTTTTTGTCAGAAAAAGCTGAACACGTGTATAATCATTTAGCCTGAACACATATTCATTCAGCTGAATCAAGGGAAGAAGGTGTGGGAGAAGAAGCAGGAGCTCTCACAGAAACTCGGAGAAATATAACAATCTAACAATTAGATTTTTAGAGGACTTTTTGAGACTAAAGATTTGTTCATACTTCGCGGACAGCTGTGGACTGTGGATGCTCACATGTTTCTATACATTCTACAATCAGCGGTCTGTGTACGCAGCTGTGTTCCACATATCCGTACTAGAAAACAAGGTGGCAAACTCATGACAGCAAGAGGAAGAGCTCCTTTGTTCTTTGTCGTATTTGTTGTATAACGCCATTTGTGTCTTTTTACTCCCTTAAAGACGAATTATAAAGACGTGGATAGCCACAGATCCCCTCGCATAGCCTCTCTTCAAAACAAGCTTCCACTTCCTGTACACGCCTGTAGAGGTTGTTGTATGTTGACTTACAGAAATAACTAATAATCCAAAATCTCTGCGTTTGTCTTTGATCGTCATGAAAAACTAAGGTAAGTTATCCGCTCCAAGCAATCATTACCATAGCCTCTGTCTCAACTAAGCTGTAAGAAACGTTTCATTGTTGCAACTGGGAACAAAACACCATATTTGCTGAATTTAGCCATAACTGACCCAGAATCTATTACTGAATTGATTTGAACTGGTGAATTTATTAGCTCCCACACAAGGTTAATCTTTAGCTTCAGCACAAACAAAGAATTTTAAGCTTGGTGACTGGATGTTTCTGACTAAAATGCTCTTTGGCAGTCATAGACTTCTCTCCTTTTATTTTTTATGAACACAGTCTGGTACCTTTGACTTTTTATCAAAGAACCAAATATTTTCTAACAGTTGTTCATCTTTTGTACTCATGATTCAATCGGGAGTGTTTCATGCCCTTCCAAGCCGCAGAAGTGTTCCAGCCGTCAGTCACTTAACATGATCTATTAGGAAACTCAAGAATTTTCACTTCGCTGAAACCCCAAAATAATTCCTCCTACTTGACAACTCTATACCACATGATGTACACCAGATAGGGCCAATCATGTCAAGACCACAGACACATTTATCACACATTGCTGAAGTTACAAGACTGGACACGGGATTCCAGAATCTCTAGCCGGGTGGGATTACAAACTGTCCAATAGAGCAGGGAACGGCCACAGTAATGCTATAGCCAGAAAGAAGAAAGAGGCATATTTACCCAGGACATTCCCAGCAGGCACCTCCTCCAGCTCCTCTAGCTCTCTGCCCATCAGCAGGTAGAGTGTCTCCATGGAACAACAGGACAGATGAGGCACCTCAAGCGCACAGTCTGAAGCATTGCAACCCTCTGGCAGCTGGCAGATGAGATGAGAGAAGGAATGAGCAATGCATGAACAGCTAGGGTTAGCATTCCAGTTCTCATTCAGTTGGGATGTTAAAAGCAAAGTGGCAGCAGTAAATTGAATGATTTGTCTACTGTCAGTGCAGCAGCAGAGGTCTGTTTTACAAGGCCACCATGTCCTGCTGCTGTGATTCATTAGCAATCATTGCTATATCTTCATTATGTGGTACAGCAAAACATATGCCAGTGAAACTGGTCTTCATCTGTGTGACCGCCAAAAAGTTCTGCTAAAACTCCATAGAGTATAATCTGCTTAGGTAAGAGGGAACTGGAGTTGTAATTGGCAGTGTGGCAGCTGTTACCTCAAAATGTTGCGTTTTGACTGTTTACAACTTGGCAGCTTTGGGTCTAGCAGCTTTGGTAGTATCCACTACAGCTCATGCTTTGTTGGTCATTGATGTAGCTACATTTCCACACTGTGTTTTGCATCCTGGGGAGATCTGGTGACTCGTAAGCCTTGGTGTTTCTCTTAGAGGAACCTTGGGGGACTACTTGTGTAGTTTGTGAAGGCAGAGCATTTTGAAAGTGGCTGCTTTCGCTGTTGGTTAACTTTGTCGGACACTCGAGCACCGGTACTCATTTCGAGCTCATGAAAATTCAAACCTGTCGTACAACTCTCGTCCAGTACATCACGCTATATTCACCCTAAGTTCTCAGCTACCACGCCTTTAATCAGGGTTGGGTCGGAGGTTGTTCCCTGATTCTCTATATCAGGGGTTTTAAAAGTCTGACATTTTTTTAGTACAAAGCAGTAAATTCTGCACTCTTTCAGTCTAATTTTTCAGTTTAGTACAAATGTTAGTGATCTCCACACCATATTGTTTATTTTAGTCAAGTTCCATCTAAATAAATGATATTGTTTATCTCTAGCCTCATCTCTTTAACCTTGAAATCATTTATTTCTGGAGATATAAACCAAAAAACACGTCATTTGATTATCTGAGGATCTGTGAAGGTGAAGGCTTTTGGAAGAAAACTGGTCTGGTTGCATTCTCTTTTATTATCTCACCATAAAATGCTCCAGCAGCGTGCCTTAAAAGAAGGATTTGTCGGCTGCTGTTTGTAAATGCAACATTCAAATCTGGCCCCTCCCCGACTCAAAGCGCACGCGCTTCTGGTGGTGTCATATGCTTAAGATCTGGTAACTGGATGCTACACTTTCCCGCAGAGTCCCGCACCTCACACCCTGTGCACTGTTATTGGCTGGGGGCTACACACCACTGCCCAAAGGTTGACGCCCAGAAATGCCCCGAACACAGTAAAATAAGAAAATCCAGGCAGAGGGCAGGGTCTCTGCAGATACACATTTCTAGTGAGTCATAAGTGATGATTGATTAATAGGCTATACATTGTTTTTAGGAAGATCCTACTTGTTATACCTTTAAACATATTTGTTTTACAATTTGTCATGATTTTATTGGTTGGATCTTTTTTTTTTCTCCCAAGAGTTGATAACAAGGTGAGAAGCTAATTAGTTGTTTCCTACCGTCCTGAAGTAACTGGTCAGACATGTGAGTTTCTGATTTATTATAAATATGACATATATGATAAAAACATTTTCTATTTTCAGCCTCAGTCACATTCCTACTCCAACGTCATTATCATCAGTTTTGTGACAGTGTTACAGTGGTATAATTCATCCAGCTGGCTTGAGTCATAGTCTGCTTTCAGGCCTAACCTGTTTTGTATTGGTTTAAACGAGCGATCAGTTTGGTTCCCTTAGACTGGTATGAAAATTGTCAGAACAGCTCCGGTGTGGACCAAACAAACTGTAGCGCTTGAAAAGGAGGCTCTCTGTCTGCTTCTAATTTCTAGTGCAGTTTGTCATTTTCCTGGTAAAATTACAATATAAGATGCCTCTTTTTCATCCTGTTTCCTGTTTATCATTGTTTGTGACAAATAAGGTAATAATGCTTAGGGCTGCGACCAACTATTATTTTCATGATCGATTAATCTGCCCATTATTTTCTCGGTTTATTGATTGTCTATTCAATGAAATGTCAAAAAGTAGTGAAAAACGTCCATCGCGACTTCTCAGAGCCCAAAGTGACATGTGTTTATATTGCTTGATTTGTCAGACCAAGTCCAAAACCCAAAGATATATCATTCACTATTAACAAGTATATGACAAAGACAAGCAGCAAATCTTCACATTTGAGAAGCTGGAACCAGCAAATGTTCAGCATTTGTACTTGAAAAATTAATGAAATGATTAATCAATTATCAAAAGACGATTAACATTCTTTTGTTCACAACTCTAATAATGCTCATAACCAGATACTTGTTTGCGAGCTCTTTGGGACATCAGAGAAGATAAATAAATGGGTTTACCATGCTCAGGCCCTTGGCGGGGTCATACTTTGGTCCCAGCACAAAAACTCTCTGTCCTTTCTTGACCACCCCGCTGTAGACCCGCGCAAATGCTACGAAGGTCTCCTTCTGCTCCTCTTCCTCCTCTGGCTTTGAGTCTTTCAATGTCAGACTCTCCATCTTAGCTGACAGAGAGAAACAAGACACACAGAAAGTGTTCCTGTCAGAGTCAATCACAGGGAACCATCTTTTTATCTTCAATAAAACAATCAAACACCTCGAGCTGCTTATTCTTTACATCAAAGTAATTATTAGTGATCATTTAAAATTGATGAAAATGGCAGTATTCAGGAAACTGAATGACAGAGCGCTAATATGGATTCAACACTGCACTTTCACCCAATGTTTTACTCCTTGCACCTCCACCCTTTCCCCACAGATCCCTGTCAAATTGAATTATGTTAAAAATCACCAGTTTGTCACCTATTTGCAAACTCCATCCAAAATATTAGTACGAGTCTTTTGTCAAACTGAAATAAATAGAGATGAAAAGTGAGATAGAAATGAATCAATGAGTGAGAGTTGAGCTTACCTGTGCTGACTCCTGCAGGTTGGCCTTCCTGTGACGTACTCCCTGAGTGGGTGAGGTCTTTGTGGCTCTCTGCTGCTGTCTGATCAGACGCCATCCTGTCAGCATGTCTCTGTCTAGCCAGCTCCCTGCGCTGGGCAATCTCCTCCTGGGTCAGCGGCCTAAACACATACACACGGGTCAGAGTCCCATCACACCTCCAGATAACATGTGTTTCCCAGAGCTCAGAGATGCTGTGTGTCAAGCAGGCTGTCAGCTGGAACCATAGGAAGAGTTGGGAAACATGAGGTGAAGGCTGTGGTTGTATTGGTTATCTTATTAGTGTGTGTGTGTCGCTTCAGGTAGCGGTGAGAAGACGATCCAGGAAGTCCAGTTTGCGTCGGGACCCTATCAGGCGGCTCCGTTTTTTCACGCAGTGCTTATGTCAGCCTTAGCCAGCTAACTAAACTGTCCTAAATCCAGCCGTTCCAGTATCAAAAAGCTGGCTCACTGTAAACTATGTAGCACGGCAGACCAGCTCCAGATTAAGTTTAGTTCAGAGGATCAGATCACACTGACCCTCTGGAAAAACGCTGCTCGTTCTATATTTGGGTTGGTAAAGGTGAACAAAATCAGTTGGTAACCAGGTTTGTGATCGCTGAGTTTTGGCTTATTTAAGCCAGATAACTCTGACTAAGCCTGACTACGTTCAGCTCACTTTTTGTGATAATGGCTACTCAAAACACATTTTTCTTCTTCTTGTTCTCTTTTACTGGCGCACCAACCATTACCACCCTCTGCCAATCGGAACGGCTAGCCATTCATTAAGTAAACTGTGATTTCAATCATCTGTCACACAGTATGCGTTTAAAAAATTACCAACTAGACTTCTAAATTCCATTGTAAGACCAAACTGACAAGGGACCATAAACACTTTTGACATGCACTGCAACAGCGTCACTGTGTTGGACAATGGGAGCGTGGGACTTCTGTCAATGCCTGAAACATTCTGCCAGCCTCTCTCATCAGAAACCATTTCTAAAACATGGACTCGGTTCTGTAAACACTCTTGAAGTGGCAAACTTTAAACTCCCCAGATAAATGCCCCCACCTTGGGGCGAGCTGTAAAAACAGAACACAATTATCCCCGCATTAGTCTTGCTACATGACCTGTGTGTTTTAGCGCATGGAGTGCGGTCTGTGTGTGTGTGTGTGTGTGTGTGTGTGTGTACATGTGCAGTGTGGTCGGAGTGTTAGCATATGTGTGCTACCCTCTTCAAAAACACCACAGTGACTATAGCAACACAGCTGCTCACAATAGGCCTGAGTGACGGCATCCAACGCAGAGTTCAGCTCCATGATGACAAACCACTTAAAACAGCCCATAATTTGCCCCTGACAACAGCAGCCCTGCCGACTCGCTGAGACTGATTGCACCTCTCTATTGCATAAATTGGATATAAATGGGGCCACAGCCTGAATTCAGGATTCTAACAGGAAACCACAAAAGAGCAAACCCCACTGGATGATGACCGGGCCTTAAGAACAAATAACTTCTAACTGACTTACAGCTTCAAACTGCACGAGTCAGCTCACTCAGTAACTCACTTCTCTCACATTATTTCCTCCAAAACCAGAAAGACAAACAAACCAAAAGCAGACAGATGTTTAAGTGAAGGTTATCAATTTATCTATTTGAGCCTAGAACTGCCCGAACATCTAAATAAATACACCGCTGAGTGGTACATAAGAGGCTTCATGCTTCCCATCAGACCACAGCTAAGTCACTGCTTTTTTCCTCAAGAGGTCAAACCAGTCGCTCATTGGTAATAATGGGAATGCCAGGACTTGGTTTCTGGCCTCGCCCGCTGTGGTTATGAAGTAATGGCTTCCAAATACTGGAGCCGGACGATCGCGACCACAAACAGACCTTTCAACATTGTGAAAAGGGAGGAAAAAGTGTGCTGGAAAATTAAATGTATTGATATTAAAGCTGTCTGCAAAACACACTTCATCGCTTTTTACCACTAGAGGGTTTTGATTGAAGATGTTCCCCTTTCTGGCTCGAGTGTATGAAAATGTAAGTGAGATGATATTCTTTCTGACATTAGCATGTATGACGCATGTTGAGAAACAGTAAATTGAAGGGAAAATTTATAAAGTGCCAGATAGATATATATATATATATATATATATATATATATATATATATATATTATATGAAAATATTCTTGTTATATAGGAAGTTCTCACTGAAAATATGTTAACACTGGACTGCAGGTCTAGAAGTGTGCGATGCATATTCTGCATATCAGGAACAGGAATGCTCTGGATTCAAATTCAAAGAGGGACCATAGTATCAGATCACAGCCTCTGTATATACACGTCAGTTCTGCCACTCTCCTCTTCCAGAAATCTAAAAGATGTTACCCAGTACTGATGAATCTACATTACATTTACTTTCAATTGTCACCAAAATCTACTTCCTGTCTGTGTGCACCCGTGCTTTCAGCCTCTGTCTCCCACTCTCACAAGGCTCTAAAAAAAAAATATATAGCTCCATGCATTATATAAGCTACTTCCACACACAGGACCACACCTGAATGTCAAAGAGTTTTTCCACATTTCAGCACTGAGATTGGTCAATAAGCATCACAGAGAGTGCAAAGGCCTTTATTTTTGTGGCTTTAGTCCACAACAGTTTGTACGTAGTATTCTTTCCTTTGAAACTGTCACTCATCTCTATAAGGTGTTGTAGTTTTTGGTCACATTGTAATTTGAGTTAAAGTGAACCATTTATAGGCATTTCTGAATGTTTTCTGAGGTTCATAACTAGTAACAAAATGATCCTCTCCATACCCTGAACATTGCATGGCATGGCAATGATAAAAGTCATTGCCAGTGGTCATGTCAAGAGTTCCACCAGCTTTCACTGATTAAATTAATTTCTTGGGTTGAAGGTGTCACACAGTTAAACCAACTGTCCACTGCAGACTGGCATATAGTATGTTTATGAAGCACTATTCTGTGGGCAGCTGTAGCCACGGGCTGCCACTGAAATGTCAGTAGTGTATATGTGTGCCTGCTGCAGGTAGTGGGCAAAAGAGAATGGAAGCTCTTGCAGGCTCATTAGCCAAGACTTTGGACAGGCTTTTTCCTTCCTGGCTCACAGTCTGAGATGACCTTTCCTTCCTTCTTATACTATTCCTTTCTTCTCTCTCTCTTTCACATATCTGTACCCCCTCTTCCCCATCCTCTAGCCCGTCTCTGACAGTCCGTCTATACAGTGTCTTCCCTCCTCTGCTTGCCGCTCTGTTTCCCTAGGAGTGCATCAGCAAAGTCTGCAATTAGGATCCAGTACTGTGACAGGAGCGGGAAGGAGAGCAGAGACGATGCCAGCCAGAGGGCTGAAGTAGGATCTCTCCACTCTGTATTAGATATGCTGGAGATCAAGAAGCTGAAAACAGAGGGAGAGGCATGGAGAGGGAGTGCAGGGTGCTACAAGATATGTGCTGTATACTCACCGTGTATTTCTGGATTTCAGCACATCAAGAAGACACAAGAATAACCTCTGTTTTTACTCTGACTTCCAACGTTCTGAATGAGTTCAGATGTTCAAGGATTGTTTTGTTTCGTAAAAATTCACCTTCTGTGGGAGAAAAACAGTCTGACCCCAGATTTTACAAATAAATCAACACTGCAATGTCTAAACTCAAAAATCAGCATTTTCAGGTCAGATAAGGCCTCACAGTCCCTTAAAGGATAAGTCTGGTGATTTTCTACATGTTTTCTATCACCATCAAATCCCATAACAAAAACACAAACAGCCGTAAGAACAGCCGTAAGAACAACAGCCGTTCACAAATGGCCTCAGGTGACTCCAACGACTGTCGTTATAACACAATAGAGCACTAACGAAGTCGAAACCATCGTTTCACCATCCCCAACGACCGTCACTCTAACGACTGTCGTTGGCAAATGGAACACCAACGACCCAATGACATCATTGGCCTTGTGACCGCCTCCTAAGAGGTTAAATACCCAGATCTCCACACCAGCTAGTTGGACCAGTCTAGCCTGGT
>NTHP01000079.1:457472-491624 GCA_003416845.1 Oplegnathus fasciatus
AAACAAGCACGAACTGATGAAGCCTCTTGGATGAGAGGTGAAACGTCTTCACAGACAAAACCAAAAATCCAGTTGCGTTCGATTCAATTTCCTTGAGATACACTTGAGCAGGTTAATCATCAAAGTGACAGTGCCACTTAACAGTAACAGTATCAACTAAACGCTGTTAGTTAGTTCCCTGACGTCAGCAATCACAAATTACAAATGTTCTAATGAACTGGAATTATCCTTAATTGAGGCATGTTGCAGACTTCCTGTCTAACTGGTAATGCTGGTATAATTGTCAGTTGAGGACAGTTGTCATAGGAGTACACTACACTGCAGTGGAGCAGTTTAAAGCTTCAGTACAATTTAGCAAATGCAGATCACACTATAGTGCACAATTACGTGGAGCAAAGACAACGAGGTCTCTCTAGTCCATTAATAGCTCACAACACATGCTCCACAGACCAGGCCATAAAACCAACACTGGAACCGACATTTTAATGGCACCCCAACATCAATCCCAATCTGCAAGCATCTGCTTCCAATGAGAAATGGCAACAGTCCACTCTTTGATATAACATGTCATCCTGGCCTGTTAAGAGCTTTGCTATTCATCTCATTGGAGGACATAGCGGACCTCTTCTCCCAGCTTCATAAAGGGCTTGAAGACAGAATCTGTGACACCGGCCTTTGAAGGGAGCTGTGTAATGTTTGAGTGCATTCACATCCTAAAGCGAGACAGGCAGGCCAGACCAGGCCAGGCCAGACCAGGCCAGGCCAATTCCATCTATTATTGACTATGGAGAAGTTAGGTGTTTATGGTCTACCATCAGTTCACCTCATACAAAGACACACAGATCAGGGAGGGCTAACAGCTGTATTCTACTGAGGGAGAAATAACCAAAAAACCTCCAAGGAACAACCTGTTGTTTCCATATGAGCACTCAACCTTCTGCAGTGCTCGCATCCTGAAGAGAGTTGCCATTGCATTCCTACACTGTAGTATGTGCTATGGAACAGTTCTACAATTCTGGAAAGTAGAGCCAGACCCATACTGGATTTTTGAGGACAGTACTGATATCTGAAATGTAATAATAATAATAATAATAATAATAATAATAATAATAATAATAATAATAATAATAATATTAAATAATAAACATTTTGATAAGGATCCCTTAAATTCAAAAGAATTTGGCCAAGATACACACTGAGCAGACAACATATACATCAATACCAATATACTGGTGATAAGCTAATATTGGCTGATACATGGGCCCGGCCTACCTCTACAGGAGAGCCACTTTGAAGGTGGACAAAACAAGTGAAATCTGCATCTTCCTTTGTGCAATGCTGATCATTTGGTGCCATTTACATAAACAAGCCACAGTTCACTATAGTGTCTTTGTTTTGGATGTTTAACCAGTATATATCTTTATGTTTAAAAGTGGAGATAAATTCTCAACCTTGGGTACACATATCTGGGCAGGGTCCGTTTGTTGCTGAACAAGGCCTTCGGATACAGGAAAGCTCCAAGAATAGCTGAGTAAATGGACCTTGCGTTTAGAATATTTACCACAGAACTTGATGTCAATATGACAACAATGTTCTGTATGACTAGTGGCTAGGAGTCAATCATCAAAGAGCAGCTGCATGCAAACACCGCGAGCGAGGGTGTTTCCAAGTTTCAGAGGCACGCACCGGATCTGTGTGCCAGTCGCAAATGGAATGTCAGGTGAGCGCGCGAGGGAGTGCAAAAGTCAAACAGAAGTCCTTCACACCGGCCACGCCACAGCAATCGGATCTTTTGACACCCATGGCACACACCAAACAGACCACACAGACAGAAAAACAAGCCAAGACACAGTAGTTGGGGTGTGCCGATCTGATGAGAGAATGTGAGAAAAGTACTACTTTCCTGGGGAATTGACAGAGCGGGAAGTGGGACAGTGGTGCATCCCGACGAGTTGACAATCATTAATATGCAGCCTGTGTATGAAAACAATGGGTGTTGGTGTTGTGAGGCGCACCACATGCCCTTTGCTCTGGATGATCCACAGGCCTCACTGTCCACAGTTTTCATTGAAACTACTTTCAATCAAAGAAGTAGTCCCTTGGAACACTTTTCACAGTGTGTTCTGTGAATTGTCTCCAGTCATAAGGACACCATTTCTGGACAGACATGTTGCTGTAAATTTTCATTCCTTAATGCTGCGAGCACCACATACTACATTTCATTCACCTTCATTGTATTATGGTGGAGGAAATCTCAGAGACAGGTACGTCTCAACCTGGACAAATAAAACCAAACCTATCTGCGTGGAGAGACAGCACTGAGTTTGTGTGAATTTATGTTTTTCTGTAATTTGTGTGAAACAACCCTTTAAATAATGTTCTGTGTGTACGACTGCTAGAGCAGTGATCTGACACTAAACAGCAAAAAGAATTCTAGCACAAAGAACCAGCGGTGGTGCTGTTGGTGGTATTTATGAGCTTGTTCCTGAGAGGTTCTGTGTAACTTCAGGCTAACTGGGAGCCGACTTGTCTCCCTCCTTTAGATCCAATAAAAAAGCAGACATATCAGGTATGTCCACAGCTACGGGGTATGAGAGAAGAACAGGACTGCAGCACCACCTACTGACTACACTGTCCGTACACAAACACATACACACACACACACAGTTACCTCTGTCTGTTCTGAGGCAAGGCCTTGGTGTCCACGGCAAACATCTTGGACACACAGACGATGACCGGAGCATTTTCCCCGCTCGAACACTGGAGGAATGCTGGAAAACACCCAAGAAGAGGAAAAAAAGAGTCAAACACACACGTCTGAAATCACTACACAGGAACTAGATAAAAGTCTTTGTTAAAACCGAGGTCAGGTCCCAGCACTCGTAGCTGCTTCCGATACGCATAGAATTCATTTCAGATGCCATATATGACATAAACCTGATTTAACTGTTCATCAGCCAATCACTCTGATGAACAGTTAAATCAGTCATATAGTGTCAAAAATAACACTAAAACACCCACTTACCAAATAATTATAAAGTAAATATTTTATAGTTTAAATACAGTATTTTTTTAACATGTACATATCATCATCATTGTTGTTAAATATAAATCTAAGCATGCTGTATACACTGTATACATGCATATACTGTCCATATCCACCTATTTCATGAAAGTAACCCGTTACATTAAGCATTCAATATTTATTCCAGCACTCTTTGCACTCTGCAGTCTTGCACTATTGGATTCTTGTTAACAATTTAAAGAAACAGTTGAACTTGTACATAGACATTGTATGTTCTTGTTCATTGTTGCTTTCTATACCGTATATTCATATACTATATCTTTCACCTAGTTGTATGTACATTATAGTTAAATGCTTATGTTTACCTATCTTTGTTCGGCTCTGCTGTCCTTGTTTTTAGCTGTATGTCTATTTCTTCCTATCTTCTTGAAAAATGTTGTCGGAACTGTGTGTAACATCGAGAGCAACGAAAACCCGGAGTCAAATTCCTTGTATGTGTATACATGCTTGGCCAATAAAGCTGATTCTGAGATGACACACAACACACACACACACCCTCTGACATATTTAACACTGGGGATTAACAGTATTGTGTAAAATATCTTATGACAATCAAGGGGACCCATACCCAAACCTTAGCTTTCGCAAGCTACTTGTATTGTTTACCTCTGTTCCTGGATCAGTATCATCCCTTTGATTTTGGTGTTTTCAACAAGGCTATAGGCCCATGTCCTTGTAAATAAAACAGCTTGTGGTTTCAGTAAAAGTTAATTGCCGTCAACCAGGAGGAGTAAAGGGCCCAGTTTACCTTTACTGTCAGTGCACACATTGCTACAAAGGGAGCAGGGTTTGTAGTGCAACTGGCATATTTTCTGAAACCAATGCATGTTTTGATAATGTTAAGATTTCAGACAGTGGTGGAAACAGTGGTCTTGTCATTTCTTTCAGTGTAGAAATGTTGTGGATGGGGCTTCAAGGCTTCAAGGAGGTATAGGAATGGGAAATGTAGCGAGCCAGCAGGAGAGGGGCGGTCTCAGACACACACACACACTTGTGACACAGGAGTGCAGAGCGAGAGAAAGCTATGTGAATATATATTCACAGTCCTTTTGACTTTTTCTGAATTTCATGCAGAATTTGGGCTGGATCTGTGGTTGTGTATTGATGGACTGAATCTATCAGTTCATCCTGAGCTGCAAGCTAGCTTTGTCAGTTGGTTCAGTCAGTTATGCAACAGTTCAACCTGGCAGTTTAATTTAATATCAGTTTAATTTAATATTACAGATCCAGTGTGTGTGTGTGTGTGTGTGTGTGTGTGTGTGTGTACATACCACTCTTAAGTTCCTGCGTCTGTTCAGGCAACGACTCAAATCGTCGCGCACCGACACTCATCAGTTTCTCCCTCTCTGCCGCCATGTCTAACGGACTGGGAAGCTTCTCACACACCATTGCTACAGTCTGTGTTAAAGAAAACTCAAATGCACGGACGTCCCCAAAAAAATGCTTAACTGATGCAGTCAAACATAGGAAGTTAAAGCGCACCCTTCAGGTTCTGTTCCACGGACTTTCAGCTGATAACAGATAAAGACACAAGACAAAGGATACAGAGGACAGCCTGGGACACAGGCAGCCACTGGCTGCAGATGGCAGAAAGGAGGACTTTGGGGTCGGAGTGACGAGAGTCCCTGGCCATCACCTTTACCCCAAGTGATGTCACCACCTTCTCCACCTTCTCCTTGTCTCTAGTCACAGATACACCATAGACATCTTTACCACGGGACATGCATAGCAACACATTCTGCCCTGTACCTGTTCCCTTCCAGCTATTTTGTGCAAATATTATCACATGACATGTGCTATCATGGCATAATATGATCCACGCTTAGTCACTTGTATGGGTTTGAGAAGAACCTGGCATATTTCCCATAAATGTGGCCATTGTGACTCTATGGGTCATACTAACTTTGCACCCTCCACAACAACATACTGTATATCAGGGTGAGCTGCAGGAGCCTCCTACAGCTTTCCAAATAAACATGACTTTTACATGAATCATTTCAAACACTTGTTTCTGAGTCTGACTGAAAGTCAACACAGAAAGTGTTAGAATAGAAGAAAAGTGCACAGAAATCTACAACTTGCCGACTGACCTAGTCACCCTGCACACCGGGTTGGTTACATGTGTGAGGCTGTGGATAGTTTGCCCATTTAGCGTGTGTTCGTGCTAGAGAAGCAGCAAACGAGATAAAATGAAGCGAGCCTGCAAGTTTCTGAATGGCAAGAATAAAATGATAAGATACACATTGTGCCGTTTTCATCAACTATTGCTCGACTCCAGTTGTGGGTAATTTGTTCATTTTGTTAAAAGTTGACAGGAACACGACTCGGAGCTGCCACATTCTTTCATTTTTGCATATTTTCTATCTTGGGATAATTAACAATCGTGACTTTTGCTCTCAGCTACCACTGTAATTTTTTTTTAATTGGATCATAAGGGTCCAGCAAAATGTACAGCCAGATGCTAGTGTTTCTTGCTGGTGAGTCACACATATTGCAATCTCTCACATACTGTAAAATGGCGTTTTACAATGGCTTTTTCTCACTGTATGGAGAGCCGACTTAGGTCTTGTCTTCCATTTCGTTTTGTTTGTGGTTTTGTTTTGTTGTAGTTACAGATACAGCTGGAAGTAGTGATGGATATGCAGCCAGCCTGTTGACCTGGATGTAGATCTCTATGCAGTTAGCCGTTCCAGGGGGGCTACTTTCTGTGTTTACTTTCGGTCAGACTCAAAGACAAGTGTTTGAAGTGATTCATGCTAGCTTCCTTTGAACTTCAAGGTTGTTGCTACGGGTAAATTTGTTCATCACAAAAGTTGAACTCTAAAGATTGCAAAGATTTCATAGTGCAAAGACATCAAAAAACACCTGGTTCTGATGCCACAGGAACATATTTCTTATCTTTCCATGTCTCTGTTTTCTCTTCCTTTTATGTTTTTTCTGTCTTGTCGTCTTTCTTCACACAGTTTCTTCATCATCATCATCATTATCACCATCATCATCATCTAGCATTTATTGGACACTGAACTTTCATACTTTCTGAGAAGAGGTGTATTTTCCAGCTAGAATAGTGTATTCTCAGTTGTTACCTCACTGTGCACCAGCAGGTGTAAATAAAAATTCCAACCAATAATGTCACATTTTTAGCAACCTTATCCAGCAAACACAGAATAAAAATGACACCGCATTGGTTTGGATTGTTAAATACCTCCTCCTTTGTACTACTGTATATGTATCCCATTCCAAGAGAGAATTCATCTATTAAGAATATTTTTAAAACATAAGAAGGTTTTTCAGAGTAGTAGTATCCATCACCCACCTCCTAGTGACAACTGCATCATATAAACTCCAAATGTTATCCAGCACAAGCTGCACAAACAGTGGCTTCTTTCCCTTGGCCTACAGCGGAGAGGGAGACAAAGAGAAAACATCAGAATGAGTGGAAGAGATACAGTCAGGAAAGTTTGACCGCAGACTTGTTTTCAGTTGATTATGTAGCTTAGATTGCAAGGCCACTCCAATGCACCACTTTATACCTATAGAGATTACAGGGTCATGCTTTAATCTCTTTAGGTGTTTGTGTGTGTGTTCTTTGTTTTTGAGACATTTTGCTGATGTTGATCGTAAGGTTGGTATAGAGGTTGGTATATTTAATGTAATGCAGAGAAACTGCACAACAAGGCTGGGCAATATAACAATACTCTATATATTTAAATATAACCAATATGTACATAACTTTTGCATCAATATAATGAAGTACCTTTATTCTTCTGGTACTAAATTTGCTAGATTAGCCTAAATCAGACCATCAACAGGGTATTTTATCTTTAGATGGTTTCTTAGTTTAATATCAGAAATGACCAATTGATATAATATTTTATCCATACTGCCCACCCCTCTATTGGACAACAGGATGTTTGCTATTTTGCTCATGTGGATGTTGCTTTGTAAAATGGCTGAATAATAAACACGCATGAACAAGTCAGTCCATGAGTTTCAGTGTGGCAAACCTTCGAACATTCAATGAACTATGCCTCTCCTGTGTTCTGCCAGAACCTAGAAACCCCTCTTCCCTTTATTCAGGGCCAAGGTTTTTGCATTGGAGCAGCAGATAACACACTTTAAAACACTTCGGAAAAAAAAAGAAATTTTTCTCTTGGCAGGGTTGGAAGACGGATGGAACGCACATTTGGATCACCAACTCACACTAAAGCTTCCAACTGAACCCCCAACAAATGTAATTTTCCTGGGGCTTGCATTCTTTAAAGGCAGGGTCACAGACCCTGGTTAGTCAAGGAATGGAAAGCTCTGGGAGACATTTCTGTTTGTAAGCAAAGAAATAATTTACAAAAAGAAAAACTTTTGAATAAAATGTGAAAATACGAGAAATTCCCATGGCTAGTTTGACTGTTCTTTTTTGGAGCTTTGGCCAGAGAGAACCACCAGCCGATCAAATGTGGACAACACAATGGGCTGGAAATATTGGCAAACAGATGTAACACCTGTACTATAATTGCTCACATGGTAAATTTCAGTATAATGTACATGTCCTCCGCAATTGAGGTAAATAAAAGCCCCAGCCAGTATTTGAGAGTTTATGGTAATTCTTAAATCATTGTTCACCAACAATACAAGTAGCCAAAATTATGGAAGCACCTACATTCTCCTGACTGTAGAACGGTAAGAATGAATGCCAGGGAACCGAATACTAAAAGTATACGAGCTAATGAGGGAGATGGAAGACATTTATTTTCTCTGCATCACCCATGCAAACACACAAATACACACACAGTTCAAAGGGTGAACCTGCACAGCCCGTTCCCATCCTGGGAGTGTACGGCTCTCTCATTTTAGTCTTGACCCCCAAATGACGGTTAATGGGCGAGTGAGCTTGAATAAGAGGTCAACCTCTCCATCGCTCTGCTCAGCAGGCGTTGTTGCCTCCTCTGCACACACTGATAGCTACAGTGCCAAAACATTTATTATTCAATATCCAGGAGATGAGCAACAGCTGAATGTTTAAGTCCAACCTGACACACACAAAGGAGGTCCTGTCTTACACCCAGCACAAAGTGGCACACAGCAACTGTCATTGCTAGTTTCCAAACGATACAGTTGTCATTTTCACGCCCAGCACCCACGTTGTGTAAGTAGCAAATATACTTACGCCCGTCTGTGCGACCATTGGCATGTTGGTCTTAAAATGAGGTGTGGTCAGGTACATCGTTGGCGCATTGCTATCTTGAGGCAGCAGAAAGCGATTGCGCCATTGACCAACAAAAACCTGGTCTAAAGTCAATGGTACAGTGCTTTCCTGCTATTTAAAGGGCATTTATTATTCAGATAGTAAGATTCGCCTTCAGAGACGGGTTCACAACGCCTGTACACTCTGCTTGTTACTCTTGCTTCTCCAACTTGCTGAATCCGCCATTTAAATAGCAATGCGCCAGGTGCAGGCGCAGGGAATGGTAGATGACACTCTGATTGATTTAATTCATGTTACACCCAAAACTACTAAATACACCCAAGACTAAATACAACCCCTTTGCACTTTGCGCCTTACTTTGCACCCAGATTATGCGCTGTTTAACTAGCAAAAGTGGAGTTGGGCACGCCCTAAATGCACTTGCGCCATGAAATTTAGAAATTAAATGCTGAAATGCAGAAATCAAGCTAAAAACAAAACAAAAACAAACTAAACAAAAGCAAATCCAAACAAATGAGCTGATTTTTACAGATGCCCACAGTGTCCACTGATCTCAAGTCAAATTGGAAAGAGTTCCAAAGTTTAGGAGCTACAACCTCAAACATGCAATCTCCTTTTGTCTTGAGCCCGGAGTGAACAACCACCAAACGCTGATCAGAGAATCTCAGATTCCTACTGGTATTATACTGTAGGACTGCAGCAGCTCTTTAATCACACGATGTGATCACGAGAATCTTGAACTGGATTCTGAATTCGATGGGAAGTCAGTGTAAAGAAATCATGATTGGGGTTACATGAGACCTTTTGGAGGACTTGGTCAGAAGCTTGGTCATTATAATCGTTATGATCAGAGATGATGTACATGTCGTAGTTCTGTCCTAGATTACGTCAAGTTCAGTGAGGAAAGAAGTTATGAAAAGAAGTTGAGCTTGATATTGATTACCAGGTGCATTACCTCAAGCCTCTGCAGTCATATTCTGGTACTGTAGTTGGCTGCAATGTGTGTAGTGCTGCTGCCACTGAACACACAACTTAAAGGATTTAGTACTGAACTTTCATAAAGTTGGGTAACTAACAAGAGATAAAAAAAAAAAGAATGGTCAAAAATGGTCAAAGCAGTAGACTGAGATATCCCGACTTTCAGTCCAGGTAAATGCTCATGTCTTTCAAACCAGTTTGTAACGTAGGCTTTTGGTTACAAATATAGTCTACAAGCCCAAGTTGAGATAACCCTGATGACATTCCTTTGCAAAGCTCACCCAGAACCACAGAAGACATTATACGACTGTTTTTACAGGCTGTGTTGTGCTCACAATGACTATGAACTGATTTTGCTGTGTAAAATCAGTAGAGTTCCCCTTGGATTAGCTTGTTATAAACTACTTTTCTACTGGTGGACTGCCAATTCTTACCCTGTGTTGGCCTAACATGCATTTGGCCATATTATCTATTTATGTGAGAAACCTTGTCTAAAGCAAGCATATTTATTTATCTAGAAAAATGAATCACTAAATATAATATTAGGTTGGGTTGAGTTCAGATCTCAAATTTGGCACATCAAGATGAACTCAGCCGGGTCTGTTCGAAGCAAGTACAGACCGGGTTCAGCTCTTCTCCAGTGCAGAGTAGGCCTAGTGTTATCTGTACTGAGTGGGCGGCAGTATGTTAGTGTGCAGGCAGAGTCCATTAGCATCTCACAGAACTGTACTCTACATTCATTTCAGTTATAAATGGCACACAGTTAGAAGGATATACAGACTGAACATTACAGGCAGAACCCCTGTACTGAGTGGGGGGTGAGAGCACAGAGACAGACGTATAAATACAGATCTGGGTTAGATCAGCATTTCCATTTGCTAGTGTATTGCGTTAGAACAGGGCTTTACTTTACCATTAGCCAGTCAGTGTCATACCCCTTTAATATTATAGAAGTCCCTGCCTGACCACAGCAGGGCTGGGTGAATTATGAGAAGTTAATATCACAATATTAACAAGGACATCTTTTTCAATATTGTCATATATCACAAAATCACCTTTAAAATAATCTAACTAATGTTCCAAGAAACTGTGGTCCACTGTAATGCATTACATAAGACCAAAAGCTACGGTAAAATGAAAAAACTCAATAACTAATTCATTGCTACTTGAGAATGATAAACAGTGACGTATATTGTAATAATTGTGAATAATGTGATCATATCATCACAATATGATTCAGCTGGGAGGAGATGAACAATATTATTTAAATCTATTTTAATTTAATCACCCATAGATCATGGCCAGTGATTGACTTTTAATATGAGGTTTTGTAATAACGAGACTCAAGAGTCTGCAGTCATGTAAGCAGCTTAGGCTCAGTGGAGCTCTTAGATAATTGTTATCTTAAGCATGTTAACATGCTTACAATGACAATGCTAACATGCTGATGCTTAACAGATGTTTGTTTATCACGTTCAGCACCTTAGTTAAGCATGTTATCATGCTAACATTTGCTAATTAGCATCTAACACAAAGTACAGCTGAGGCTGATGGGACTGCCATGTGCAGGTATTTAGTCATAAACCAAAGTATTTGAGAAACGTGATGATGGCGCCAAATGAAAAGTCAGGGAATCATGAAAGTTGCAGTTCATCCTGAGGGGGGCATGTATGTCTGTTCTAGATTTCATCACCAAAGTCAGTAGGATTCATTCATTCTCTGGGGATCATGAATGTTTGTACTTAATTTTGTTGCAACGCATCCGATAGTGGTTGAGATATTTCAGTTTGGATCACAGTGGTGGACAGAGTGACCCTGCTATCCTTAGAGCAACGCTACCAGCATGGCTAAACAAACAAAGAAACAGGACGTCCTGGTCTCTGCTGCCTTTAGGAGCTACAAATCCACCCTCAGGAATCTCATTTATAAGCGTTTAAAACGAAATGTTCAGTCACAATGCAATCTAAAGGGCTTTTGGGGCCCAAGAAGAAGAAAAAAAAATCAGCCAATATTAAATATTTTCTGGATTTTTTTGCATGAAAGCAACTGTGTCGAGAGAAACCAATTTCAGCAAAAACTCAGCTACTGGCATGTTTAGTGCAAAAGCTTTGTGTTATCAGCCTTGAAAACACAATATTAAAGAAACCCTGAGGAGAGTTAAACAAACCATCAGCACACAGACATACACAGAGTAAACTTAGAGTGACAGTCACTGGTGCTTTGATACCATCTGTCCAGGCCTTTGGACTGATTTCTGCTCAGAAACAATCAGGTGATTGAGTCAGATAGCATCGACCCCAAATTGGCTGAGACCAACTTCGGGAGTAACTACAGGGTGGAACGGCAGATGGGGGGTAACGAGCAGCGTATCCCCATTAAGTTAAAACAGTTCATCACAATATCTGAGAAGCACAAGATTCGAGACTCCTCTAACTGAGGTTACAGGGTGGTAGCCGGGCTCTGCATGATCAACATGTTCCTTTCCTCTCATTTCTTCACAAACAAATACTCTGAGCCAATCAGTAAACATTCGCAGACACTGCTCTATTTGTTGCTGTAAACCAGAAGACACTTGATTTTTAGTGTGTATAGTGTTGTGGTTTAATCCAATTATCTGTTCCTGAGCCGAAGGATTTTCAGAATTAGGGTCACCATGTAATTATTTGTGAAGGCATCTCACAGAACACTAAAGCACAGAGAAACAGGTTGGCAAATAAAATAAATGTTCTGCATGTAACTTATTGTAAATTGCTTGTTTGAGCCTGATGAAAACCACCTGTTCACCTCGCTCTGAAGCATCAATAACTACAGTCAGTCAGTCAACAGTCAGACATCAGCAGATGTCATCTTGAGATCGAAAGTTTGCAAACATTAGGCAAATATAGCCATCATAGCCTACTGGTCATACCAGACGAAGTGAGGCTGTAGCAGCAAAAGCCTGAGTGTACTGAACTGTGTATTGAAGTGTATTTTATTGCTTCTGAATTCAACGTTACATTTGTAAGAGGAAGAATGTGTTGTTTCGTCTTTCAGCGGTTACACAGTCTCCCTTTAAGGTGCTTTCACGGCTGCCACGGCTGCTTATTCTGAACTCACTAATGACAGAAAACACCAATAGTCAGAAACATTACTCGAGCTAAACGTGATTAGTAAATCAGACACATTGTGAGATTTATGCGAGCCAGAGCAGGGCATACAAAGTAGTTTAGGCCAACAGCTGTGACAACTTTATAGTGTGAGATGAGCTTTTAGGATCTACAGCTGTTCATTTTCTCAGCTGATTTAACATTGATAAATACACACAAAGACCTACAATTACTCACAGTTACATTACCTGAGCTCCTTTCATGATCTTCTTTGCTTTTGCATTGAGGTAGAAATCTCCCCACAGGGTTTTGAGCAGCACCTCTGCCTTAATACCCATTCTCTGGCTGTAGATGTGGGCAAACTGCTGAATGCTACAAAACACAAAATAAAACTCTTAGTCTTCCATTTACATTTTTTAGGCAGGTTCACTGGGCTTATTATTCAATTTTGAGCAAAGTAGAGCTTGTGTAAGTGGTGAGAGATTTTAACAGGATCTAGGTAAACATGACTGAGTAGTTGTCTGGATCTCAGCTTCCTCCTCCTCTGCTACAGACGTGAGTCTTGGGTTCAGAGGTAGAGAAGACTCGGGCTGTCTCCGCTGGGACTTCATTGGTTTATTTATAGCAGAGAGTGATCACAAGGACACAGCTACCCTCAGAACTAGGTCTTCATGTCCTCATCATTGACTGTCGTACACCAAACTACCAGTACAGCATGGAGTTACAAGTAATGAAAGGTTAGGAAGAAGCACTTTACTTTGAAAGTCCTTAACTGGACAAAAGAACGAGGTCTTTTAAGGTAACAAACAGGTTGGTGTTTGTTTTGGTCTCTGGTGGTTCTGTAATCATGTTGAGGGTCAGACAGTGTCACATGTGTCCAAGTTGACAGCACCATCTAGTGGACATGTGAAAATGTATTCTGGTGTGTCTAAAGGTAGTGAATGAGCATATAGTGAAATAAATTTGGGGTATTGATTAAGTTACTGGGTTGTTCCGGGTCAATTATGAGGCTCCAGGGCAAAAATAAACTGGGGGCCCATATTGAGACTCCCTCCTGTTCTGCCCACCCCAGGTTTGCTCTGTCAATTAGTTTGACTTCATTTCTTTAAACTCACATTTATTTAAAAACACAGTGTAAGCATGATATCAACTGAAATAATAAAGTTACGGCAAAGGGCCCCTCTACAAGACAGGGCCTCAAGAATAAGTAGAGGCTTTCGAAGAAGGTCTGGTGGGCTGAAGCCAGGACAAACCAAACATAGTGACAGGGCTGGACCAACATTCAGATCATGTAAATCTACTCTCAATGAAATGGCGATGATATGAGAAAATGGTGTTGCTGTTCTACAAACTTTTTTTTGTCAAAACTAATAATTCCAATTGATGTTGGTTTTACAACTTGAATACCAAACACACAAATACCCTGCTCCATATTACGGACCTGTTAGATCAAAGCAGGTATGTGTATCAGAGCTTTGTGACTGACAGGAGCGACATGAGGCTCAGACTGTTCTTTTGGACTGTGACCATTCACTCAATGAGGAAGTTCCCTCTGGTATTCACAATCGCCTGTCTGTCCAAGATAAGGTCAAATCATATAAACACTATTTTTCCAACCAGCCATCGAATTACGTTAAAGACTTGCGTGCAAGTCAACTTTGCATGTTTGTATCTTTGTGCCACCATGAAAGCTGACCTTTGTTTTCATGTATTTTGACTGTTTTTGTCATGTACTGCTTGATAGCTTGACTTGTTTTATCTGCTCTCAATCAACTGCCATATGGGTCTAATTAATAATACACTGAAATTGAAAAGACATACTGAAACTGTGTTTCTACTAAGTACTACTATACTTATATTATGCACCATTTGTTTCTATTTTATCACACCTTCAGAATTGGTGATTGGTTGTCTTACTGCTAAAATAACGGTATCAATCTCCTCTGAATGATCAGGAAAGTAAACAGTGTAACCCTACCACACAGATAAATCTACCTCATTTAGCACTTTGTTGATATCACTGCAAAGAACTCATATCACGACTGAAACATCACCTACCTTCTGTGGTTTTTAAACCAATCTCTACATCTGAGGACCTTTCTTTCCCTCTATACTGTGCATACCACTGATGTCATCGATGCAGCTTGAGAAGGGACCAGCCTCACCTGAACCCCCATCCATCTATGGCACTGGCAAAGACCACATTTCCTTGGTCGGGAGAAAAGTAGAGGTGGGAGTCGTCGGCCTCCTCCAGCCCAGCGCTCCAGTCGTAAATCTGATCTCCGCTCGACGTCTCGCTTTCTTTCTCCTCATCCTTCTCTTTCTCTGCCCGGTCCTCCAGCACTTTGGATGTGAACAAAGACCCTGTCACTGCGTTCACCTACAAGGAAGAACACGCACACCAAGGCTTAGTTACAGTTGTCTACAAAACACTAACAACTTTTTTTCATGTTTTCTATGACTGAATAGAAAATATACGATCGCTTTAATGATTCAAGGTAGCTGAACACAGAAAGTACAATTTCACTGAAAGTTTCTTTGTGACCGAGAGTGTTACAGAGAACTTAAAATATACTGATTGTGGCCTGTGTCAGATGACAGCTGGGTCCCTCACCTGTTCCAGGATCTTCTGCAGGTGGGTGTAAGCTTCCTGAGAGGTGAGCTTCAGCTCCATGATGAGTCGGTCGATCTTATTGATGACCAGAACGGGCCTGATGTTCTCCAGCCACGCCTGACGCAGCACAACCTGGGTCTACACACAACACACACATGCAAAAAAACACAAAAAAGAAATCACATTTCACATCAAACACAGCAATATGTTGCAGATTGAGTGAATGTGGATTGATACTACTCTGTCCATTAAATATGAAGCTACAGCCAGCAGCCAGTTAGCTTAGCATAAAGACTGAAAACAGGGGTAAACAGCTAGCCTGGCTCTGTCTAAGAGTAACCGCACAAGCACCTTGTCATTTTTACACTTAAACAAGACGAGCTAGAACATGTTCATTAGGGACATCAGAGGTGCTGGTAGGTGGATTTTGTTATTTTTGGACAGAGACAGGCCATTACCCATATTTCTAGTCTTTATGCTAAGCTAAGCTAAACGGGTGCTGGCTCCAGCTTCATACTCACTGTACATGTATGAGAGTGGTGTTGTTCTTCTCTAACAGCTCTCTATAAGACAGCGAAATTACAGGACCTGTAAAATAAAGCATTGCTTTTAAGGTTGGTATTAAGGCTGAATGCATTTAATGCCCCTCCACCAACCCGAACTCTGCCCTGATACACCCCTGTCTCTATTAAAAGGTGGTCTTTGGCATCAGATGTGAATGACCTCCTTGATCAGAGATAAGGGTTGCGATCTCCTCATATAAGACCACTCGCCGACATTCCACAATTAGGTCGTGTGACGACACTTGAGCCAGCCTCATTCTCTAATGAAGACCGTATGATGAGAAAAAGAAAAGCTAGTAAGTGGCCCTTTATGCTTAGATTATCTTGTTGTACATACTGTTCCCAAAGGTCCAGAACCAACATCCATGCTCAAATCGTTATAAATATACTGTATATCATGTATATCATAAGTCCAGTACATTTTGGTCCCATGAAAGTGGGGGGCTATGCACAAAGACTGCTATAGTTCATACACTGTTTATCTGAAATTCACCCTCAAATTCAATCTGACAGTCAGCACTTTAACCTCATAGCCATCGTTTAATTTCAAAATGTCAAATCCAATCTACTGGAGTACAGAGACAAAAATAAGTCCAAACACTGACAGACTGCTGACTTCGTATGTTCACAGGAAATAATGTGAATTTAGAGTAAATAAGATGTCTCTTCTTCATAAACAAACAGCTTACAGAATGAGACGTAAAGTCAACAGTGATATTTACCTGTGGACACACTCCCTCTACAGCATCAACAACAACAATGGCACCGTCACACAGCCTGACAGCAGTGGAAACCTCAGAGGAGAAGTCGACGTGACCAGGAGAGTCGATGAGATTTAGTAAGTACTCCTGTTCTCCTGAGGAGACAAGAGGCACACAAACACTATTTAGTATTATTGAGTCGTCTCCTCAAAAAATCTTAGACTGTAGAGAATTTAGCAGTTTTTAATTTACAGTAATGTCAAACTCCAGTTCAATAACACTGGAGCTCAGATGAGCCAATGAACAATCATTTTCATAAATGTTTTTCTTTCTTTTTTTTTAAATTTTTAACGCTATAAAAAAAAATTCCACAATAATTGTTAGCGAGCTGTACTAATTCACGAGAGACAATAGTATTAAAGCTATATGAGTCAAAGCTTTGGAGCTAAAGACCATTATATGGCTGAAATTGTCATCTTTCACATTAGGGAGAGAATAGTAAATGACAGAGTCATCAAACAAGGATCGTATTGAGTGCTAGTATATACAGTACACTAGACTATACTATATAGTATATGCTAAATTCACAATCAAACAATTGAATGTACTTGGTTTGTTTCTGGTACATTTTTCTTATTCCTGCGGATAGTTGGACAAATGAAGATGACTTGTCATCATGTCCAGATATTCCACTGAAGTTGCAATAAAGGCTGAGAGCAAAATATTCTCAGCTACTAAAAACAAGAACAATAAATGTCAGGATCTGGTGTAACGGCCTCCTGTTGGGTGCTTCATCTTTTTTTGACTGCATATACTGATATCTTGCTCTCACTGTGTTACCATAATCCCTCTCTGCACCAACAACAACTGAATAAACGAGGCTCTGGTTCTCTCTCTACTGTCAAATAGAATTATAAAATTTTAAAAAAGGCCATTTAAAAATCACACATCAAATCAGAAGAAAGCAAGGCAGACTGGGGTAAGACCAGTAAGACAAAAACAGCAAATCATCACAGAATCAGTCCTGGAACATAACGAACACCACAGAGTGGAAACATCCAACAGGACCAAACATTCAAGTGTGGTTAACCAAAGTGGCCTTACCATGTCTGTAATGCAGAGAGATGGCACTGGACTTCATGGTGATTCCTCTGATCTGTTCATCCTCCCTGCTGTCCAGATACCTCAGCTGGTAGATTAACACATCACAAATAATGACACAACAACTAAAACTGGAATCCTGCATGTACAACATGTACTGGTTACAGAGCATGACTGTCAGAAAGGTCTCTGAAGCAAATAAAGTCACTCACCTTCCCAGCCAGTCGACTTGATATGATGCCATTATTTGCCACTAAGCAGTCAGCCAGAGTAGTTTTGCCTGGAAAGACGCAGATGGTTCAAAATAATTTCACCACAGCTTACAGCATACACTTTCACCTGAACACTGACGCTAAAACTGTTTCATTTCCTAACAACAATAACTTTTGATTAAGCTTCAAATGCGAAGACTTGTCGCTTTTCTCATTTTGTATCATTTCAAATGGAATATCTTTGAGTTTTGGACTGTTGGTCGAACAAATAAGCAGAAGATGACACCTTGGGCGATTTATGTGACTCTTTTCTGACATTTTATTTACTAAACTATTAACCTATGAATTGAAAATATAACAGAGACGAATTAATAATGATGTTAAATAATACTTAAGAACATATAGAGCAGTTACAGCTGAGCAGGATAGTGGATCAGTGGTTTGCACTCTTGTCTCATAATAATCTCCAGTTCCCTCCCAAACCAGGAGGAATTACTCCACACTCTTAAATAATGACATTTTGCTCCACTGTAACAGTAAAAAGCACTGGACTCAATGTGATAAACATGATGGGTCCTAAATCTGATTTTGAGGACCTTATATAGAGATAATGATGCTGTGATAATTATATCAGTATTACCCAACCCTACATCAAATCAAACTTCTCTACATTCGAAATGTATCTAAGTAAGAACAAGTAAATGTGCTGTTTTTGTCATACAGTGTAACTTATGTCTAGCAACAGCTTCCTGTACACAGATTTGAAAGCTGTTGCAGTTATGACAATTCAAGTTATTAACGATGACATTTTCTGTAAATTTATGTATTATAATTATATATTGTATTATATATTATATATTAATATATTATAATAAGGATTCAGGATGTGGCTTTATTCGTGTTCTGCGTGCCGACAAGCAAGTAAATATTAAGATGACTCATTTTTAAATGGACTTTGGCTTGCCTTAGTCTGTACAGTACAGGAGAACATGTTTAATGTCAGCGTGTCAGCTCACCGTGGTCAACATGTGCCAGAATACACAGGTTTCTGATGTTGGCAGGGTTTCTCTGCAGTGCAATGATCTTCTCCAGGCTGGTGAATCCCATGGCTACCACCTGAAACAAATGACAACACTAACCGTACAGCTGGCAGCTGGCGTGACCTGCTTTAACCAGCTGATGTTAAGTGACAGTGATACCACAGTGACACAGTCTGCGCTACAGCAAATGAAGTCATGTTACAGTGCAGGCTAGCTAGCTAGCTAGCTAGAGGCAGCGCGGTGTGGTTGGACAATACAGTTTGAACAGGGACTGGTTTCAAAACATGGACTTTGTTAACTGGAGTACAATGAACACAAAGGGTGAAACCAGACTGGACATGAGGCACTGACGCTGACTTGTCTGTGAGTTGTAACAGGTGATATCTGCTAACACTGTGGCTAGCCCAGTCCAGACCTCTCACAGAGAGAAGAATAAGAAGCGACCTGCCTCCTAAAGTCTCCTCACGGCATCACTATCATGTGCTACGCTGCTGGGTCGAGTTAAATACAACAGTACCGTGACAATAAGCACATAGTTTAAAGACATGTGGACATTCTCACCTCACGTTGTTTTCCCGGAAGTGGATAAGGTACGTCAAGCACGCCCATTGGCTAACAGTGGTGCTGCATTCAATGCACATACTAAAAACGAGTTTTGTCCCGCGACTCATTGTTTAGTTTGTACTTGCCAGATATAATTGGATAGGACACATTCACGAATGTTTCATTAAAATACGGTTTAATGCAGCTTTCAAGCTGTAAATACTGCTAGAATACAGCAATAATTCCATTCAGCATCAAGTCAACAGTTTGAGACTTTCTACTATTAACAAAGTATGCATTCACTGACACACGCGAGTGTTTTTTTTACATACCGCTCCGAATGCAGCATATCGCTCAGATATGTGACGCTCTGTGGTTGCTGGGTTACCAGACGGAGGAACACGTTTGAAAAGTTGTGGAAGGTTAATTGGAAATAGTTTAAGATCTGTGTGATGCTGATGTTTGATACCATTGTAATATTATTATTGATAATAATAATCAGTTCCATACTCAACATAATGGATGAGGTGGAGGCGATGAAAGCCAATAGAAAGGTGATGCTGTTTACTTCCTGGCTCAATTTGAGTATGTAACTAATCAGCTACAATATTATTACTGTATCAAACATAAAATGTATATTGCGAAACGTATGGCATCTGTGGGGAAAAAAAAACATATTTCTGCAAAAAAAAATGTTATTAATTACTAATTATTTTGATCTTGTTATTTTTCCTGTGAATTGCTTGATATTCTCTCTTCATTCCTGTAAATATTTTTCAAGAATGTGGTTGAACTGTCGCATCCTGTAGACATACGCAACCACTGACATGGGGTCGCAAATACATTTTAGCTTCATTTTAAGTAGTCACAGAAGTTTGGAACCACTGCTTCATGGTGCCCTAAAAGTCACTTTTTCACTAGAGAAGTAAATATGTGATGTGATGTGATCTAATAATCATACAATGCAGTAATACTGATTTGTCATTTGCTTCATACTGTATATTACCTTTGAACTTAAAAGAAGTTGTTGGTAGACTGCTCTGTTTATCAACTTACCTGTTAACTGATAAATGCATGGCCACCAAAATCCAACATGTGTCTGATTGCTGTGTTCAATACCAAGATTTCAGCTGCACTATAAGGAATTATAGTGCGAAAGTATTATATGGTCTGTGGATTCAACAAATTAAAAACAACTGGAATATTATTTACTTAGTGTGACTGATGTGGCCGGTTTCTGTGGAACAATTTTGGATGAACTGACATTCTCATCTACTATGCAGTAATTCTTAGTTGCACCATGGCCAAATTAACCTGCTAGAGATCTTCTCTGGGGTAAAAAAAAAAAAGAGTTGCTAGGTCCCAGCCAATCAGTGGATTCAGATCCAGACTCACTTGCTGTGAGGTGATGGCAGTAACCAATGAGCCACTGAGCCATCCAACTGAAACGATAAAATATGTAAATAAGAACACAGGCGCTGATACCCATGGGAAAACATACTGTGGGATGACCATATTGGAAAACATAGTCTGCTATCCAATGAAGATAAATGGAGGATTGTAAACAGTGTCAAAGCAGTGAGTTTGATAAATTGCACCTATTATTAAATTTACCTTTCTGAGGTTTCATACAGTGATACAAAGCACGTCACTTTGCACCACCTCGTGAACCTCTACTGTCTGATATAAGTGGTCCTAACAAGCATACAATAACTTTCAAACTGAGGCTGTTGCAACTGTCACAGACAGTATAACACGCCCCACCCATTCACAAACTTGAACTTTAAAAGCAGAGATCTGTGCCAATGAATCAGAATGTGTTGGATGTGTATTTTTTCACTTCTGTGGGAGCTAGCCAAGCAGTTTCCCCCTGGTGCCAGTCTTTGTGCTTAGGTATGCTTAAAATGCCCAGACCTACTTCTATGCGGACATTAACTGATATTAATAATCAGCTCTGACCTTGAGTAAAACAACAAGGACATTTCCTAAAATGTCAGAATTTACCTATAAAGATCCCATCCTGGCCCATTTTAAACATGTTTTTAATATACTCTTTGACTAATAATATGCCCAGCATTGTTTTGTCACAAAAAATGTTCAATAAACTACTGAAAAGGAGCTATGAGATGTGCAAGTGGACCTTGAGGAGATTTTTTTTGATACACAAATATATTTTGTGTAAAAAGTTTAACCACAGGACACAAGCTGTAAACCTCACTCAGTGTGGGCTCTAGATTTCAAGTTTCCACATCATGCCTGTGTGCATATAGGGCGGTGATTGATTAGTTGTACTGTCACAAAATTGTGCTCATACAACCCTTGTTATTTACCTTTAGAACTGAATCAAGGTTGTTGTTTTTTCAAAATAAATGCAGGTAAAAACATTTATGGAGTGATCAAACTGTCTTTATTCCTTTGCATTGTTATCTGAAGCACTTTAATGATTTGTTGTACTACCTCATGTTCCCTCAGTCAAGCTGCAAGTCCACAAGCAGTGTAATGTCACCACATCAGATACACTGTATAGTCATCAGTAGCCAGGGAGAAACCCTGAAGAATGCATGTTGCCGAGTGGCATTTCACAATGGAGCTATAAAACATTGGAGATTGCGCTTAAACACATGCAAATAAAACCAGGTGAGTGGTAGCAAACATACCACTCCAATCAACATATAAACGTGCTTTATATTCTAAGATCTTAAACAGGAGTTAAAAAGACACCTTAACCATGAATAAGTAAGAAAATAAAAGTCTCACACAATCTACATACACTTAATATACGATATTGCACTTAGAACACAGTATATACAAGACATTTTACAATGCAGCACATCGGTATGATAACCAACACAAAGGTAACATGAATAGACCCATCAGTCAAAATCAGTGTTGTGCTGGTGCCTCTCACTCCAGAGTCAGTTTTACTTCAATGAGCCGACTGTTCTTCACTTGTAATATTGAAATTATTTTACAAAACCTTCTGTACTGTCATGGCGGAGAATCATGGAGTGGTGTTGATGAATATGTGGATACTAATTAACTGAAGCTCCAACAAAAGCAGCTCTTTTCTCATCAGTGACGTGTAACTACAACCACAACCCAGTACCTTCACACAAGTGAATGGTCTTTAAGGATTTTGATCCTAAATTCTGTTTTATATACATACCTGACCTGACATTGCTATTATAAATTAATAAACACAAAACTTCCACTGCTTGATTCTGTGTACATAAGGGTTTCACCAGCCCAGTATCTCCAGGAATTATGTTCATACTGGATGATTCTGCAGCGCATGATTTGTGCCAACGTTCAGTGCCAATGCAAGAAGCGTTCTGTCCCTTAATGTAGTAAAGTAAGGGCGTGGAAGTCGGCATGGTGAGTGGGTGTGTAGCACATCTGACTTTCATGCAGCAGATTGAAGTTTCTGACCCTAACCCCTCCAAACCCAACCAAAACATTATGGTTGTCCTTACCATCTTCATCTCAATGGCTAATCCCACCCTTGGACACCTTTGATTCTGTCCTCTTGACCACCGGTTCATTCTAATCTTAATCATCTTCCTCCCAAAACATGTTTGCGTCTTTGGATCTTGGATTCTCTTTCTGGCCCTTAATCCTTTGGCCACCGGTTTGCCCTAATCCTAACTGGGGTTGGGCATCCAAGCCAGGTTTGACACCCCACTAACTCCTGGATTCACCTTCTGTCATCTCTCTTCTCTACTTCCCCGCCACTTTGTGGTTTGGGGCTCCTCCTGGCTGAATGGGAGTTCACATGATGTGTGGACTCTTGTCCTATTCCAAGCTACTTTGTCGATGGAGACTCTCTAACCCAACCCCAACCTTAACCCTGAAATAACCATTACCTTTCCCACACCTTAATCAAGCATTTTAGTTGCCTGTATACGTTAACCATTGCTTTTTTGCCATAACCACTATCTTTCCCTAGCATAGCCATCCCATAACTGCCACACAGATAGAGTAGAAATAGGTCATTTCAAAAACTTTGGCACTGAACATAATCTGGAGTTTTGCTGAATCGGCCAATATCAACATTCTGTCTGGTGATAGGGTTGGTTTTATGGGATTTTGAAGGCCAACACGATATTGTACACTGAATTCACCAATAGTGGTTTTGTGGTGATGTTTTTGTGTCAATATCTTTAAACTGGATCATTTTCATGTCAAAGAAGAACAAGAATTCAGTGTGTCTACCAAACTTTTCAACTTATCAGGATGGAAAAGCCTTTGAAACCGCATCATGGGACGCTGGAGCCCACACTAAAGAAATCTCTTAGGGTTAGCAGCTCTTTCAAGCAAGGTGACATACTGTACCTATTTAATGGCAGGGAAAGTCTCGGATAAATTAAAGGATAGTTTCGGTTTATACTGTATGGGTCTTATTTCAGCAGTTTTGGCCATCATTTCTCTCACTACTAATAATAGTAGACACTCACTTTGGATGCACTAATTTTCAGTTTTACCTCCAAATAAAGTGGTTTGGACAGTATGGCTAAACTGTTGGCTTGTTACACTGATACAGCACATACTGTACATATTTTCATATTTCATGTGTATATGTACTGTACATATATGTATGTATGTCATCTCACTTCTCATGTAACAATGTTGCTGTGTTGCCAGATCTCTGCAGTTCCTTCAGTGGGTAAAAATGATGGTCAAAACTATGAAAATTAGACCAAAGCGGAATTTCCCTTTAATATTTTTATATTTTATAACACTTTTGAACAATAACACAAATAAATAAAGAAAAGTTTAAAGAAAGAAAGGTATGACTGCAAGTTTTATAGGCTGTTTTTATGTAGCTGCTGATATGATGAAGCTCACTTATAACAGCAGTGGATGACGTGACTGGCTGATATCTCATATCTAATAAAGGTTAAAGGTTAAAGGTCAATACTGGCAAACCAATACCTCAGTCTAAGTCTTGTTTACAGAAGAGCAGTGGTACGCGTTCTACATCTTTGTAATCCTTTTTGGCTGGGCTGCCTTTTTCGAATGTCACTGGAAACTAAATGTTCAGTTGTTGCAGGAAAGTCCAAAAACTCCATTTGATCCACATAGTGAACACTTGTCTTCATATTAGGAGGTTGGGTCCAAATCAGAAAATAAAGGCCCCTCATTCTTCCAGCCTTTTGAAGCTCCGTTCAGTTTCCTTTTCGGAAGTGAAAGAATTGGACTGAAGCTAGTCCAGTTTAGATATATGCAGTTCTTGAAGCATCCACTCACAGATCATGTCCTTTCAGTCTTCGCTCAGTCGTTCATCTCATGTAGTCCATCTGTTTCACAAAATGTAGTGTGGTTATCACTGCTCACTGCCACTAGGTGGAGTCAGCGTCCTGTGGACACGACCCACAGCATCTCTGTTTGTACATGTCTACGTAGCACAGCTTAAGTCTCTTCACCACGCTACAGTACTGGGTGGTGTCCTTGCATTCACCTGCATGGGGACAAAACACTCACTTGTCAATGTTATTTTAAAAGTAAATTATTTCATAGAAATAAACTGATATGTAACTGTATTTTCTTAGGAAGTTTCCTGGAATGGACTGTGTAATTTGGCAGATTCAGTGGTTCGCCCTTTCCCTAATAGAGAATGTTATTGATATTAAGGAGGTAACTGATCGCCCTGGATCAATCATTTACCTTGGTTTTACTTCTGCTTCCCTGACATGACCTGCTCATTGGACCAGAAGTGGTGGAAGGTAATTAAATACATTTACTCAAGTAATGTACTTAATTATACTTTATAAGGTAATTATACTCTACTTCAAAAACATTAAAATGCTGCTTACATGTAAGAATAATCCAGGAGTAAAATATATACAATAATATAACACTATGGAAGGTACCAGCATGGGGTGCTGTGAAACTGTCATCTAACAACTGAGTCGATGCTACAGGAAAACGTTGGTAAAACCTGGTGCTGCTAGTAGTTTCAGAGGGTGCAACAAAAATATGTATATGTATTATATCTAAACTTTCTAGTGTTTCTATAGCTATTAGTTAGTAGCTATATAAGGGCCATCTTGGAGGCCCCAGGCAGTTGCCTACCTTGACCGATGGTCAAGAGAAAAGGAAGGGAAAATAGAGACAGATGAACTGGTAGTTAGTCAACCCGTGGCAGGTCAGCCGAACATGCAAAAATGTTAAATTTGTCTTTTTATGTAGTTACACAAAAATGGAAAGCAAAGCTGCTAATAATAAATCAGCATTTACTTGGTTCGAAATGGATTTCAGTCAGTAAGACTTAAGCATTTCTTTCAGGGAAATAACTAATGCTTATAAACTGTACACTATTTAACTGCTATATAATTTCTTCAACAATAAAAAATGTTTCTTGATTACAAAATGTCAGATTTCAAAATATCAAAACCTAAAAGTAAAAAACTAAAGCATTAAAACTGCTGACTGCTGTTACAAACGTTCCTTGCTGTGGTATGACAGACACACACACACACAAAGACTTACTCCCACAGGTGGCGGTGTTGCAGTGCTGCCAGGTGGAGGGCCGCTGGAGCCAGGCACAGTGCTGGTCAGCCAGAGTCCTGCCACTCTTGCGGTGGACACAGTCCACCCTGCGGGACTGAAAGCCGCTCCCACAGACTACCGTGCATGCCCGCCATGCACCAGGATGCCACTGGACATCACACAGGTCAGAGGAACAGTTGCGCACCAACGCAGGCCTGAAAGAGAGTAATTTTAGATTTGTCTCTAGTGCTACACATTCATTGCTGTGGCACTTTTGCAGTCCACTTTCCATAGATATCCCAGGACCTGTTTCACAATGCAGGTTCATACAGATATATAGATAAAAATCTGTAAACAACCTGCCCACCAATCGATCAGCTCACTTAGAAAATGAAGCCCTTCATGGCCAGTATGGACAGGAGGAACAATTAAAGCAATCAGAAATGATTTCAATGTACATGTAGAAATGTGAAATGTATTCTTTAATTAGTGAAATGTAGGTGGAGTGTAAATGGAGGTGTTGGTAGGTGTATTTTTGAACTTGGACAGAGCCAGGCTAGCTGTTTTCCCCTGCTTCCAGTCTTTATGCTAAGCTAGACTAACCCCGTCCTGACTCCAGCTCTCTACTTAACACACACACACGAGATTGAGATCAATTTTCTCATCTCAGTCTTGGAAAGAAAACAATTTAGCCACACGCTGAAGTATCCCCCCCCCCTGCCATGTTTCTAAATGGGATGATTTATGGTTGAGCTGTTGTATTGGATTGCGCTATATTTTATATATATCATGCATAGCATTACTATTAAGAGTAAAAAGAGTAATTTGATAACCAGATTTGTGAGAATGCTGACCAGCAAAATACAGCAAAAGTATTTTGCTTGTGTTTGAGTGTGTGTGTATACCTGTCCCTGAGATCACAGTCTGTGTATGAGGAGCCATTGGCATGTTGGCAGACAACAGATCTCTTCTGTACGGTGGTGGTGGGGCTGAAACACCTCCCTGAACACTGAAATTGAGTAAAATAGAGTTGACACTTAAGAATACATTTTCTGCACTGTGTAACATGCACACATGTTTAATTCAGTGTTTGACTGTACCTTTCCCCACGGACTGGTTACCCAGGTTGGACAGTTGTTGGCAGTGCACTGCTCTGTGTCTGCGGGCCGGCTCATCCTCTCACAGGCAGCGGCTGTCAGAGTCCTCACTGCACCTCTGGCATCCAGCTGCTGACAGGAGACCTGCCTCTGTTTCCAGCCACTGCCACACGAGGCCGAGCACTTTGACCACTCTGATACCAACCATCTGAAATGATGACATGAAACAAGAAACACAGATACATGCGTTTCAAAATGGGAGAGAGCTCTGCTTGTGAATTTGTTTATAAGAAATAATCATATGCAACCAATAAATTTGTAACTTTCCAAAAACAACAATCATGCCTACTTCATAGCTGCTGTGAAAACAGCCATAGTAATTTAGTAAGGAAAGAAGCCAACACTGGAGAAACTGTTCAAATTTACACTCTTATTTTTTTAAACCAAGTATAAAATTCTGTCAAAAGTGTGAGGTATCAACACACACACTCTGGTGCAGTGCTCTGCTGTTGTCTAACTTATTTCAAGATAGGACACTGAAACCCCTGAAATATCCGAAACTCAAAGTGACAGAAGTGAAGATATTTCACTCTTATGGCTGTTTGTAGTTGTTTTATGCACAGACCTTCATACACAGTAACTGATTAAATACATTTTAATGTATTTTTCTCACAACATTAACAGATCTTTATTCTTATTTGTTGGCCCATTTGGAGCAGCGGAACAAGCTGTAGACATTGACACAGTATTAACTTCTGGCAACCTAATAAATATAAGAACAATATTTACTCTCTTTTTAGTTCTGTTTTGGTCTCCACTCACGCCTGAAGGAAATATCTGGCTCTGTAGCTACTAAATTATCCACTATGTCCACCAGCTAGTTGCTAACTGTGAGTATGTCCGCATTAAGCCAGTTCAATTTGTAAAATAATCTTTTTCTCTCCATTTCAGCCCTCCATCCAGACTAAAACAGTTTTTCTCCCGTCAAACGTTGCTTTTTCAAAACGTCCTCCAGAGTGTTTAAATCTTAAATCTTAAAACACCAGCTTAGTGTTTCAGAGAGTATGAGGTCAACAGAGCTTTTGCAAAACAGTGACATAAACCAGCACAGTGGGGGTCCAGGTCTGTGTGCCAGTTTAGTTAAGAAGACCTCTAGACGCCTCTAGCTTTCTCTGTGATCATTTATTTTAAATGCCAATATAGCCGCATACACAGCAGAGCTGTATTTTGTTGGCCGATGTTACGATTATAAAATTTTATCAGCGGCACAGCAGCTTGGGAATGACTGCTGGTTAACATGTAGTGATTATGGGCTGTGATTAAATCACTATTTCATACTCGTTCAGTTGTCGGACAATAGAAACAGAAAAATATGGAAAGGAGAGCAACTATATTGTGAATTTGGCTGCATTAAAGTGCAGTATAGGTGACCACAGAGAGCAGGGAGACACTGAACTGGCTGTCACTCAGCAGAGTAACTGGCTGCATCTGTTGCCTGGTCACAGGCGGGGGTAAAGTTAAAGCATGTACTCTCTAACTTTTTCGGTGATCACACATTTGAATGTTGATACAGCTGATCACACAGTTGTTGTTTGCCAACTGAAAAGAGGATGAAGAAGAAGAGATTTGAAGCCCTTTTCATGTTGTTTAGGTGTTTCATTGTGGAAAGAGACCTCTACAAAAACTACCTGGAAACGCTAAAAACAAACAACAGTGTTTTAAAATTCAGATGGCTTAATGTAGACATGGTCTATGTCTGTCTACTGTCTATGGCTGGGCAGGCAGTGCATGTAAAGTGGGTTTATCAGAGCTTTTTGTGCTGAAAACAACTGCCTGCTGCTGCTAGAAGTGACACTGAAGAGAGCAAAGAGACTGAACCAAACAGTAAAGTTGCAGGTGGTAAAACCAAAACAATGAACTAAAAGACACTAAAAAGCCTCATACAGCTGAGGGGACCTGCAGAGTCGGGTGATAATTCTCTGTGCGTTTGTCTCTCCAAACCACATCTTTCACATTACAGTCATTTGACCCATTGCTAATATAAAAATATTGATTAGTGTAGCTTTAAAAGACACAGTATCTGAGCCCAGTCAGATGCTGCATGCACTGTGCATTGTAGTAATGGCAGTATCTGAGGCCAGTGGAAGAAATGCATTTGTTTTTGCTATAAAAGGATTTATACAGATATATTGTAGAAATCTGTAATATACTGCATATTTATTTTCAGTGAATCTGGTGAAACGTTTTGAAGACACAGAAGACAAAACCTGTCATAGAAGGTTATGTAGCTTTTTATAACAACAAACATTTACCAGAGCAAGAACCCAAACCATTTGATTTGAAATTTCCTCTGCTTTCATTGTGTGTGTGTGTGTGTGTGTGTGTGTGTGTGTGTGTGTGTGTGTGTGTGATGGGGTGTGCTTCAGACATGTAAGGTTCTATGACTGTGTGCTTGGCTATGTGTGTGGCTGTTTTCTTGATGTGGACAGTAAAATGGTATTACAGTTTGCTCGCTGATAGTTTGAAAACACAGACTAAGCAGTTTCCCAATGACTATAAGATTATAAGATCTTCCAGCGTACAGTGTGTGAGTCTCTTTCTCTGTCTTGATGCACAATCATAACTATTGCATTTTCAAAAACAGAAACATAACTCCAAACACAATTTATAACTGTTCATACTCTGCAACATCTCCCTCTTCAAAGGTCAGAATTTAGCCTGCAGCTCTACAGTCCTGGCTTGATTCGAGCTAATTGTGGGTCATTTATGGTGCATTTGTGAGTGAAGCTGGCTCAGTGTGTGGCAGCGGGGTGGGGGGGCTGACTGATGGGCTGCGTGATGGGTAAAGGCAGGCTGGCAGAGCTAGAAACAGCAGGGGGCTCAGGGTGAGGAGATTTTGCTGAAAGTTACACTTCTGTTGTGATCTGGCTGCTCTTCATGAATTCATTAGCAGCCTGCCCTCTCTGTGTTCCTCCCTCCTCAATGTCAGTGCATGAAAGAGTCTTCTGCTGCTTCTGTAGACTTACAGCAGAAAAACAAATATGTATATACAGTACTATATATCATATAATTCTGTTTGATTACGTGTTTATTGTATAATCTGGTGATATATAATGGGTTGTCCATTAGGAAACTTCATTCTGGGTTTTAGTGGACACTTTCTGGCCTTGTGGTTTAAATGAGTTTGCAGAAGCTTCACCTGAAGAAGAGATATGGTTGAAATAGTTGAAGAGCCACAGTGTACATACTGTAAATCTGTACATGTCAGCATTAATCTAAGCGGCGCCCTTGGCCAGATGAGAGTGTAACAGATATTAATACACTATACCCCAAATTATGTCCACTGAATATGTGTATTGAGTAAATTGAACATGTACAGTACATGTGCACAATGATACCACTTCTGTAAATACTGTAGGAGAAGCAACAGTCTTGCTGCTTGCATGATACATAAACTGAGAACTCCTTCTAATAATGTGCTTACATGACATTAAATAATTATATTATCAGTAATTATCCACAGTAAATGGGGTTTGGAGATTTGCTTAAAATACTGAAATAAATTGCACCAATACGTCATTACTCATTAACTGTACTACATTCACTGGACTTTATGCTTTCAACATAAAGTTATTACATTATTAGTAAGAATCAGCCTTTATATTACTATTTTTTCCAACTTGGGTTTTATTAAAGTTGTAATCTCAAAGAATTTCATTTTGTTGTCGCGTATTCACCTATGGTGATAATCAGTAATAGCAGGTGTGTTTTTGGACCTCACTTAAGTTTCAGTTTCAGTTTCCTTGTCTGTAGCCATCGACCTTTTCTTTGTTTGTTCGGCCATAATAACCGTTTACTCACAACGCTAGCAGAGACCAGAAAAAAACAGCACGCTGCTTCACACACAGGTGAGTTGAAGAGAGTCTGTTGTGCTAAAAGCCTTGTTAAAAGCCTAACTGTGCGCCGCTTGATGATGCTGCAGGCTTTCATCAGTTGGCCATAGGCTCAATCACCATTGTGTTGCATCATTCGGTGATAGATAGTGACTTAAAAGATGTTTATTTTAATGAAAATCTTCGAGATTATATCTTTAAATCCTCTATTGGGTTTATTTTAACTCCAGCCATTACTTCTATCCGTTATGATATCATTGTACTCAAGTTTCAAGTTTAGTTTATTTGTCACCTATAATCATACTGGGTATAATATTAGTGAAATGTACTCACCAAAAGCAATTGCAGAAATCTGGCAACCCAAAGGCATCACTAAAAATTGCTCCAATGTGGCAAGAAACATGAGCAGTCAGATGATTGGACAGGTTGTAAACAACAGTTTTGCCAGACAAGCTACCAATTTGGACCTAAAACCAAAAGTGAGCTCACCCATAAAGTCACTAATAATTCCTCATTATACGGGAAATCCGTATGATGAGCTATTTGCAGTCGCACAACTGCATACAGCAGCTTAAAATTGAACCAGAAAGTTGGTCTGTAAACTGTGATGGATGTGATGGATATTTACAGTCAGTTTTGGTGGTATCTGACTAACTCTGAGGTTTGAATAAAACTTCTATGATTGTCCTGTTTGACCTGTCATCAGTGATGTTGTCGTGTCCAGAGATGTCAGTAATTACCTTGGTGAGTGTGATGTTACCATAACCATCAATCAATCAGTCAATGGCCAGAGCAACGTAAATAAAAGCTGTAATAAATTGTGGTTTTCCTTTAAATATATTTAAGTGAAAGAGGCAAAACTGCACATTGTGATTTTGAAGATGTTTGAGTGTGCAAAACACCTACAAGCCTCAAAATGCTCATTGTGCTTGCATTTGTGATTTGGTCTGAACAGAGGGTGAACATAAATGAGCATATAACCCACTGACAATTTGGAAGGTTATTCTGCCTCCTCATTCTAACATATGATTCCATTGCTTTTTTCAGTTTTTTATATTTTACTTTATTCCCATCATTTGTTACTCTTCCATACTCCCTGTGCCAGGAGCCAGCTCTATATCTAACCTAACCTGATCTGCTTCCAGAAATGTGTGACTGATGTCTGCATGTAAGTGTACCTGGGAGGGCAGTCCTGTCTGTTGCAGGGAACTGGAGAAGTGAAGGGTTTTGGTATGTGCTGACACATTGTGGGCTGAACGTCCTTTCCTTCCAGAGTGACACAGCGAATCCTCCGCAGCCAAGTCCCTCTGTTCCCGCAGGAAGCACTGCATGTGGTCCAGTCTCCAAAACGCCAGACAAACTCTGTGGACCCAAATGTGAAACACTCAGATCCATAGGATAAACAAGAAAAAAAAGATTTCAGAACACCTCAGGAAGCAAACAGCTTTGACCACCATCCAAGGATTAGCTAAACTAAGTGTGCATCAGTGTTCTGCTCAGATTCTCAATTTTTAATTTCTGACTTTGAAATGCCCAGCGTAGAAGTAAGAAAGTGCCAGAGGCAAAGCTGAGACAGCTGGCGGAGGCGCTGTATAATACATAACAGACAACCTGAATACAATGATGCACTCTGTGGAAGGATTTAACACAACATACAGATGGAAACCACTTTATTTATCCATCCATTCATCCATCCTTCTGCCAATTGTCCATCCACTCAGCAGAGAGTCTTGTCAGTGTCTGAACCAGACTTTGATAAAACTTTGGGTAACGTTATGTGCACAGCTGAGACTAATTATTCTTTATTATGAATTGGATTATTTTTGTGTTTGATGAATTTTTGAATCTATGAAATAAAAAAATAGGATGGAAATAATATGGAACGTGGATTTAAGTATTGATTGGAACGGAGTGTGGAATAACACTCCCCTCACTTCTAATGACTACAATCATCAGCAACTTAACCATAAAATTATTCATAGGTTTTATTTATCACCAAGGAAGCGCGGCCAACTTGGAATAACTACAAGTCCAATTTATTCTTTATGCAGACTTAATGAGACATAAGACTTATGGCTCTGTTGGGTGCAGGTGACAAGCATGATTTCAGATGTTGTAGGGTTTAATATACCGTGCCTCCCAAATGTAATACTGCTAAAAAGATGATTCTTTGCTAATTTTAAATGGTAATCTAAAGAAACTTTGACTCTGTGGACTGACTGCAGAAAAATAAGGTACAAGTTATGATATGGAAATCCCCAAATGTATTAAATTTGCAGCAATGGTACTCATTATATTATAATGTTCTCTCTGTACAGGTGTCTATTTCTCCATCACAGTGCCCTTACTATAGGAGATGAATGAGAAGTATTTACACAAGTATTGATTATGTACTAGAAAGACTAGGATTGGTGCAAAATGAGAACTGAGTGTAAATTTCCTTCTTTCTTTCTTTCTTTCTTTCTTTCTTTTTGCTTACTGTGTTTTTCATTCGCATTGTTATTTTGTTGATGCTAGTGATATGTGATACATGTTGATATTCTGTCGTAGTTTATTTCTATTTTTTTATACACAATGAAATGAAACAGAAAAAAGTCACATGCACTGAGGGTGTTTTAGGAGAGGGGAAGGAGATAATTAGATTACAGATTAACAAGAGTGAGCAGGAATGGATAATATGATTTATTATTGTTATTATTATTATTACTATTATTATTATTATTATTTTGGGGGGAGGGGTAAAAAGGCAAAAAAGCAATAACAAACAAACAAAAAAACACCTGTCACAATTATCCACAGTCCAACCAACATGGTTGTCTGTATCCCATCTGACACAAGATCAAAACGATCTAGAAAGGTGATTTGTGTACGTGCTTAATAGAAGTCAAATATGTGATTACTCATAAAGGTCAGTGAAAATTGTCTTTGACCTCCAGATATGTTTTATTGATTTTGCTCTGTGCTGGGCTGCATGATCAGTATTGTGTAGCAAGATCTAGGATAGGGTCACTGAACGCTTTTATGAATGACAGAACTGTGCCTCGACATTCACAGATGACACTTTTTAAAGGAAAACTATAGCAGCTATGGATGATAGAAGTCAGCAGAATATCAATGACACACACAGTACATCCCATCAAACCAAAATCTGCTGCAGTGGCGACAGAGGAATGCAAAGTATTTCCAGAGACTATCTTGCCACGTTCGTGCTTCATTCATGTTCATGTTGTCAGCCACGCGGTAAAACATGCAGATTTGCTTGTCTTACTTAAAAGACCTTGGCTCAAACGTTCATGTAAAGGCATTCAAATATGGTGATGAAAGAGCTCATTCTCCTTTGATGAGTCCAGATTTCTGTGAATGGAGCACTCACTGCTGATGGAGAGAGAACTTACTTTTTATTTTCCTCTAAAATCTTGCAAACAGGAAATAATTCAGTTCATTTTTTAATGGTAAACCAAGAATGGAACATATCAAGATGGCACTGCAGATGGCTGCCACGTGTGTTGGTGTACTTTGTTTTGTCTTGTTTTGTCTGTTCATTCAG
>NTHP01000079.1:491635-515944 GCA_003416845.1 Oplegnathus fasciatus
CATCATACGTGAAATTATTGGACATTCTCATCAAAGGTGCCCTCACCTTTGGCCGTGCAGTAAAACGGCAGAGGACAGGGAAATGTGCCCTTGTGTGTCCACCTGCAGGATGTTGCTCCAACGTGCGATCACTGTGTAACAACCTGGTTTTCCCCACCAGTACAGTAGCTGAAGTTCATCTGGAGACTTTTCTTCATCTTCTGTTTTGTGCTTCACGAGTATGTGGCTGTATGGCAGGTGTCCAGCTTTTCAGATCCGATTGCCACACGGAACTTTCAGGCAAAAAAAAAGGTGGAGGTATCTGGTGTAATGATGTGACAGTGATTCTACAGCACTGTTCTCCTGATGTGGAACCATTTTTAATAAACTGTCAACCCCTCTACTTCCCCCGCGAGTTTGCATCCTTTATACTGGTCGGTGTTTACATTCTACCGCAGGCCAATGTGTAGGAGGCACCAGATACTGTATGTGGCGCGGACAAACCTGGACATACTGTCCTCTGCAATTTTAACAAAAGGTAATCTCAGCCATGAACTCCCCAAATACAGACAGTTTATTAAATGCCAGACCGGAGAGGAAAATGTTTTGGATCAATGTTACACTACAATCTATCACGTTGTCCCCCACGCTTCACTGGGTCACTCTGATGATGTCATGTCCACCTGATTCCTGCATACAGGCAGAAATTAAAGCTCTGTAAACCTGTCGTGAGGATATCAAAGAAGTGGAACAGTCAAGCTGTGGAGGATCCTCTTGCATTCCTGGACTGTACTGGGATGTTTTCAGGATTTCTACCAACAGTCTGGGTGAGTACACAGAGGCTGTGACGTCGTGCATCAGCTTCTGTGAAGACTGCTGTGCAAAGCTTGTAGAGACCCAAGAAGACTCGAAGCTGTAATTGCTGTCAAAGGGGCTTCTACAAAGTACTGAATTAAGGGTTTCAATCAAGGGACAGATTTCAGTTTTTGATTTTTAATAAATTTGCAAAAAATTCCAAAACATGTTTTCACTTTGTCATTACGGGTTATTGAGCGTAGATTGAGGGGCAAAAATGGCAATTTTATCCCTTTAAAATTACATCTACAACATAATAAAGTGTGCAAGAAATAGGGTCTGAATACTTTCTGTAATTCTGACATGTGGGATTTCAAGACAATTGCCACAATAGATTCAAAACAAATGCTAAAACAATAGAATAATTGAAACATATCAGTGTGCACAGTCTGCCAATAAGTGTAGCAGTGTCCAGATTTTACTTTACATTTAAAAGCCTGCGAACCCAGTGGAAACAGCTAGACAAGTCCTTTGTAGACTGTTCTAGATGATTCCAGATAGTGGCACCATAATACTGCAGGCTGCTCTTGAATGCAACAGGTTTGGCTGTGAGATTTTCAGGAGATGTGGATCCCACTTCTCAAAAGCCTGTGCTTGTGTGACCTTGTGCGACCATTAGGAGCCAGCTTGCACCCAAACTAGCTACAGTGAATGTTTTGAATGACCTTGGTCATTCAAAACATTCACTGTAGGGAAAAATTCAGTGTCACACTTTAATATGTAAAAGAAAAGAACTGCTTGTACCACAATTATTCAAATGTTTCATTCTCTTCTAGACAAATTTTACCTACTGAAATTATACATGTTATTTCTGCCCTAAATGTTGGCTGTACCCCTGGACCAGATGGCTTAGAAGCTTTGTTTATGAAATTAGCTTCTAAAGTATTTATTTCCCATTTGCTGACGATCATCATACTCACTGGGACACAATCAACACCATTTCCACCCACACAGGCTTTTAACTCACTCACTCAGATCTTTTACATCTTTTCATTACTTCAAGACTTCATTGCATGTTTACCTCAAATGTACTTGTCCTTTTGACTGTATATACACTGTATAATTCTATTTGTCTGGCAGTTTATTTTATTTTCTCTTGTTAGTTTTGTGCAGATGATGAAGCGAGACGTAGTGAAGTGGTTTGGTATTGTGGGAGAGCCTGTTTGCTTATGTGTGTGTATTTGTTGATGTTATGATATTGATTGTTTGTTTCATCTTATGATCATGACCAATATCATTTATTAATGTTTTGTTTCATTGTCTGTTCATTTCAATGTTTTTGTGTCTGAGGACCCCCTTGAAAACAAGATGGTGCATATCAAGGGGCCTTTTCCTGAAATGTACTATTTTGAAATAAATAAATAAATGTAATGTCCAGAAAATGTAATACTGTGTTTCTGTGAGAGAGTAAAATCAACACGAAACATTTCAGTGTGAATCTTGACCTTTAGGAACATAATGTGTAACAAAATAATCTAAGCTCAAAAGGTCCACCTACTAGTCTTTTAGAGCAGCTAGAAAATGGACCTTTGAGTTTATAATATATGTTACATTTATCCATTTAACCTGCTTACAATGCATCATTATGACTTTGCATACAGTAAACAATAAATTGTACTATGAAATTCAAGTATTTCATATGATGGCAACATTTTTTCACTTTTCTTTCCATGAATAAACAAACTGCTAATATCTGCACAGGTTTATATATACTGTGTATATACACATACATGCATGCAGATCAACTTCATGCTCACCTTCAGTATGAATGGATATCCAAGCAGACAGTATTTGTCTGGTATTGTTGACGAGGGTCTGGCATCGGTACCGGCCTGAGAACTTCCCCTGGAGTGTGTTGACCTCAAGGACACGGCCTCCCACCAGCATCCTGTACTGCAGACCCTGACCTGGACCAGGGCCCTGTGTCTGGGCTGGACCCGATACCTCCTTCAGGGTCCGGTTGTTGTAGTCCCAGTGCATTGGCTGTTTGTGGTCAGGAACTACTGGACAACCTGTTGAAAGACAGAAGCAGACTGAATGTAAATATTTGAAACTTTAATGGACTATTGATGAATGATTAACAGGAACTCCACAGTCTGTTAGCAGGTCTTGGGGAGTACTACTGGATATGTGACACAAGTTGTATAAAGACTTTTGTGACTCTAGAGGAAGCTGTGCAAAGTCTGATAAATTGCCTCAAGTGATGTCACTTGAGTCAGTGTTGGTTGGACTACATGTTTGAAAATAAAGAAAATCTGGGGGTGTGGAGTTAGAAAAAAGTGACCTTACCAGACCCCTGTAGCCAGCTCCTCATCTCTGCTTGAGGCTAGTGGCTCGAGGCTACATTAGGCGCTACTAGCACAACACACCCAAATCCCCAACTGAACTGTTGGCAGTTAAGTTGCATTGTGGGTGATAGAGGCACTATGTTTTGACAAGGAAGAAGAGTGCCTGGAATAAAAAAGACCATATCTCTGGTTCTGCCATTGTGAGTCCAACAATGTTACAGGAGTGCAATGTTAAATCAGTGAGAGCAGCTCAGTGGTGGAAAAAAGTGAACATATTCCCATATGAAGGGCACATCTCATCAGTTTTGAAAAAGTAACGAAAATTTGACATTATTTTGACTTTAATGCATAGTTTCTCAAAGTGCGGCCTGCGGGCCAATGGCAGCCCTCAGAACCATTTTGTGTGGCCCCCGAATCTGACATGAAATGCATGCATTATACTTTAGTCATCCGTGGTTGGTCTATTTCAATACTTTCACTTAGCCTACATTTAATACACTACTCAGCTACTGCATCAAACTGCACCCCCTAAGAAGCGTCGGTCAGGTTCGGAATGACAACTTGTAGAAAGCTACTAGTTGCATGGCAACTACTGGCACCTCGTGAATGTTGCCGGAATTATGTTCTGTCATCAATGCTAGTGATTTTAGCTAAAGTTAGCGATTTTGGTGGACAAAGGTCAGTTTTGTGGGGAAAATTCTCAGACATATACAGAGCATGTTTGGCTGCATTTACCAAAGTGTTAGCATCAGCCATATTAACACTAGGGCTGAACAATTAATCAAAATATTATCGAAATCAAAATAGGGCTAAGTGCAATATCCCATACGCAGGAACTGCAATTTTTTGATAAAGGTAAAATGTGTCACACACCATTAGAAATGAAGCATTGTGGTGTTACAGAGATGCCCCGGCCTACAAGTCATATTCTCCAGATGTGAGGGAACATGCTTGTCTGGTACAGACCCCAGCAAAAATCACATCATCATCATTTTATATTTTTTGAAAATGAAATTGAAAAATTCCCACTAAAATCATAACTCATATTGCAATATCTGTCAAAATATTGGCAATATCACTTTTTTTGCATATCGTTCAGCCCTAATTAACACCTTCTCCACCTCCAGCCTTGATTTTTTTCCATTAAATGTATTAAATTATTTATTGCCTTGTTGGAGTGTTTTCACATTAAAAGGTCAGTTCTCTGGTGGTATCTCTCCATGCAGATAGTTTGGTTTTATGTGCCCAGGGTTTGGAGATATTTGTCTCCACAGGAGTACAGTGGAGGTGAATGGGATTTAGTTTGTCTGCTACTGTGTGAACATGAGGACGTACATGTAAGCTTGTGTGTGTACCTATACGTAGATTATCTCCAGGTTTGATAAAGACACTCGTTCCACGACGTGATGCCATGAGGACCCTTCTCCTGTTCAGCTCTTGTGAGACTGGAACAACCCTGCTTCCTCCAGCAGGGTATGGGCCTTTAACACACACACACGCATAAAAAAGTGCACACACCCAAAATGTCATTCCAGATGAAAACCACCAACCATGATCAAAATTAACTGTTTTTCATTATCTGAGAATGTGTGATGATATTTGCGGTATATGATGAGAAGTGATGTACAATTTGTGTGTGAACCCACCATAGACCTGCAGGACAGTAGAGGCAGTGGACTTTCCTATGGTGTTAGTGGCGGTGCAGGAGTAGGTGCCTTGGTTGTAAAGAGAAACATTTCTGATCCACAGTGAGCCAGACGACAAGGAAACAGCACCAGCATCTAATGGTACATTCTTCCTGTGCCACGTCACTGTGGGCTGAGGAATGCCTGACAGACAGAGAGCACAGAGGGACCAAGAAGAAGTCTGGGTAACACTTTAGATTACAGGCCACATATTAATGTACTTATTGCAGGGTATCAATAATATAAAGACAAGAGGTTAGGGAATAACGTAGTAACAACTTTGTGTCTTAGAGGGACTAAAAAATAAATTAATAAAAAATTAATAATTCGAGTATGGTAGTATCATTACTGGATCAACACGGCTGTTGATATAGCAATGAAATTAGTTATGACATAATCGTAATTTAAAATTGTGACACACAGAAAAAAAACCCTGTGGGAACAGTGCTTATAGCCAGAGTGTAGCTGTAATAGCTGAAGCTATAAAACAGGTATTTGTATGTTTTTAAAATGATCATTTATGAAATACTGGGAGTTAGTAACGCAGTTCTGGGATCCAGTGCTGGATCAATCAAAAGTGATGTTAGAGAAGAGCATCCATACCCATAATGCAACAGGCTATTGTAGCTCTGCCTGATATCAAGTAATGGTATTTTGGAGGGCATATTATCATTGAGGGACGATGACAGTATTTCTGTAGCTATTGTAGTTTTCCCTTTAAGTGAAGAAAGTCAGTATATCACATTGTATATATAAGTTTATTATAATGTTTGTTGTTTTTAAATAGTCAAAGTTCTGCACACAATTTGACTCCTTTTTTATGACTTGCCTAATGTGAAAGAACATAATAGGCTAAGCCTGTTGGTCCCCTTTATGTACCCTGTAATTATTTAATATGTACTCTGTAATTAAAAAAGTACTGACAGTGTCATTCATCTGTAGGTCCCCCCTAAATGCAAATATGTTACCCCTTATTCCCTTTATTTTGTACCTTGTACCTACGGTAAATATTATAAAATACAATTAAAATAAGCGAACAAGTAAGTGAGAAATTAAACTAAGTTGTATTAAATTACTTTGACTGCAATAAACCCCACGAACAAATAAAATGATCCTGCAGACAGAAGAAAAAGAGAAGGCATGTAATAGATGTGGTAAATATTGACAGGGGAAAAAGAATGATTGACACGAGGAAGGGGAGAAAGGCAGAGAAATAGACTGCTCTAAATGAACCTCTCCAACAAAGCAAACATGAGAACAAATAGCAGTAGTACCTAAATGTCAGTGGAGGCACAGTAAGCTTTACCCGAAGCTGGAATTGATTAGTAAGATAAATGTGAGCAGTGGAAGCAAACTTTGGCTGGACTGCATACAACAATATTTCCCACCAGTTCTTGACATGTGAACAACTAAGCACACATACGAGATGGAATGATAACTGGAGTGCACAACACTTTACTGAAGTTGACAGCAGTGCAGATAGGAGGAGCTGGCAGGGTGAAAGACATTTTGATACTGTGTTCTCTCATACTCAGAATCACACCACATGCAGCTTTCACTGCCATGGTGATTCTTTTTATATTTCATAGCTCGACAGACAGATTACATAGGTCTCTTTATGGCCAACAACACAGTCTTCTACACCTAAATGAAAGGTTTTAGTATCTATTTTAGTTTTAGTATTCTGTCTGCTGAGGTATGGTTTTTGTGTGCCATACTCGCTCTCTCAGTGGCGGTTTTTCACCACTGCACTTGGCATTAACACTTTTTGAATACCTCAAAGCAAAAGAAAAATTGACAGATGATGGCAAGGATGCGCCATCAAACTTTAAAGCAGAAGTAGGTAACCCATCTAAAAGGGTTAAAAAAATGTCACTATGTCCTGACAGTAGTACGTGAAACAGATAATCTGTGAAAAAATCAGGCTCCTCTGGCTCCACCTGCTGCTCCTAATGCCATTTGCAAGAATCCACCGCTCCCGAATCAAAACAACCAATCAGAGCAGGAGGAGTGTCTGACAGAGTGTCAATCACTGCTCCTGCACACGTTGCGGGCAGCTCCCCTCCCCCGCGCATGCGTTCACTCGGTCAAGCTCCGTATCTTCAGTGAGCGGACGCAATGGTGGACAAACAACCGCCGAACAACCAAGCAATGAGAAAACTGCCCATCCCTCCTTTGTCAACAACAGCTTACACTGCATGGCAGTGTGGAAACAGTGGAAACATTGTGGGGCACAATGTAGAACAAAATGACACCCGTAACAACGCAGGAACACATAAAATGAGACTTGTCCATGAATCTGTTGCCCCATTGCATGCTGGGAGGGTTTCCAACACACCTACCTCATGCCACTGCAATCACATGATCAGCACTCAGCCAATCATATTAACACTGATCATGGTTTCAACTCTCCACTCATTTTGACTTTATTTCAAAATAAGAGCGCACTGTTATTCAAGATAAATTCATCCAGGATTAACAAATCAGTCCTCAAACTGCTTTCAAACCCAGTTAGTTGGATGAGAAAAAACAGGTTTATTTTAGCTTGATAACAGCATGTTAGCCTGAATTAGTCAAGCCACATTTGAAGAACAGGGCCCAGNCGCCGAACAACCAAGCAATGAGAAAACTGCCCATCCCTCCTTTGTCAACAACAGCTTACACGACAAAGACAACAGAACAGAAGAAGACCAATGAAGAAAAGCAGCTAAAAAGAAAGAATTAGACCGAGCTGCTATGCAGGGAGGGGCTTTGGAGGCGAGTTGGAGCGCAGCGGTGACAGAGGGGAAGGGACCCGGGAGTTGTACTTGTTCAAATTTTCAAGCGAAGTTCACTCTCTTCTCAATCCTACCGACTACAGCTTTAAGACACTGTCCTGTCAAGAATTTGAGAACATAAAATCTCAAATGGGATGGCAGTGTGGAAACAGTGGAAACATTGTGGGGCACAATGTAGAACAAAATGACACCCGTAACAACGCAGGAACACATAAAATGAGACTTGTCCATGAATCTGTTGCCCCATTGCATGCTGGGAGGGTTTCCAACACACCTACCTCATGCCACTGCAATCACATGATCAGCACTCAGCCAATCATATTAACACTGATCATGGTTTCAACTCTCCACTCATTTTGACTTTATNAGAATCCACCGCTCCCGAATCAAAACAACCAATCAGAGCAGGAGGAGTGTCTGACAGAGTGTCAATCACTGCTCCTGCACACGTTGCGGGCAGCTCCCCTCCCCCGCGCATGCGTTCACTCGGTCAAGCTCCGTATCTTCAGTGAGCGGACGCAATGGTGGACAAACAACCGCCGAACAACCAAGCAATGAGAAAACTGCCCATCCCTCCTTTGTCAACAACAGCTTACACTGCATGGCAGTGTGGAAACAGTGGAAACATTGTGGGGCACAATGTAGAACAAAATGACACCCGTAACAACGCAGGAACACATAAAATGAGACTTGTCCATGAATCTGTTGCCCCATTGCATGCTGGGAGGGTTTCCAACACACCTACCTCATGCCACTGCAATCACATGATCAGCACTCAGCCAATCATATTAACACTGATCATGGTTTCAACTCTCCACTCATTTTGACTTTATTTCAAAATAAGAGCGCACTGTTATTCAAGATAAATTCATCCAGGATTAACAAATCAGTCCTCAAACTGCTTTCAAACCCAGTTAGTTGGATGAGAAAAAACAGGTTTATTTTAGCTTGATAACAGCATGTTAGCCTGAATTAGTCAAGCCACATTTGAAGAACAGGGCCCAGGACTTGGCCACAGCTTAGAGTTCACTCAATCAACACCTCTTAGTTTAAGGTAGGTGAGGTAAACTACTACAACTACTACTACTTCAAATGTGTACGTTTCTTGGCACTGCTAGATCAGACATCTGTCTGCACAAAAGTGAGTCGCTGATAAAAGAATCTTGCGCACACACACACACAAAAAACATACTCTGACATACAGCTTCACTCATTTCATCCAATCACATGGTGATGAAAATGGCTGGTAAAACAGACTATTTTGAGCTGGTTACAAAGGGCTACTGCGAGCCAATATGACATCATCCCTGCATGTGTGTCTGGGGGTGTGTGCGTGAGAGAGAGCGACCGAAAGGGAGGAAGAGAGTCATTTGTTGAAAGGCTTAGTCAAGCCAACACAACCCAAAGAAAAGTATCAATTACTCTTTGTAATATTTCCAAAAAATTAAAGAAATAGTCCAACACTTAAAAAAATATGCTTATTTGCTTTCTCCGTAGAGTGAAATGAGAAGATTGATATCAATCTCTAGTCTGTGTGTTTAATATCAGTCTGGACTCAGGATGTGGTTAGCTCAGTATAGAATAAAGACTGGACGAACTTTTGCTCCATCCAAAGTTTAAAAGTACACCTCTCAACACTTCTCTGTATCTCACTTGTTTAATCCAATGTAAAAATAACGTAAAAACTATTTGTTGATTTAGAGGAGTTATTACGGGAGAGTGGCAACAGGAGAAGGACCCAAATGTGGACAGAGAAGGCAGCAGGATGACTTCAGTGATTTATTGACAAAATGAGCTTACAGGCACAGGTAGGCAGATAGGTAGACAGGTAACAGGTAGGTAGGTCCAGGTTAGATTTTGAGCGACAGAAGCTCGAAAGCAAAATAAGAAGGCAAGATAGCAACTAGGACGAACTGACGGAGAAACAAAGGAAGTGGACCGGTATCAGGTCTCAGGGCATCTGGTGGACAGGTAAAGAATAATGTTGAAGGGGCCTGGGAAAGTGGAGATATGGCTGAAGAGAGGGACAGAGAGGCGGACATACTGACAATTTCATGATGAACAACACTTACCACTTTATGGGCAGTCCATTCCAGCCCATAAAGTGAGAAAATATGCTTTTTTTCTAATCTAGGTGAACCTGCCATTTATTTTGGCACATGATTTTGTGACCTACCAGTGATGGGGCAGTCCAGAGTGAGGTTGGCGCCCGGGCGAACGCTGACTTGTCCCCCAACCGTGGCCATCAAGCTATGGCCTAACACCACCCCATGGTCTGAAATATTCCTCCACGACACTGCGATGGCTGGTGGCTCTGAAGTTTCACACGCAGAGAAAGAGAATCTGTCACTCACGTAGTAATGAATGTGAAAAGTTTCCCTTTTTCGCAGTGCTACGGTCATTTATGTGATATTTTATCATATATGTATTTTAGAAAGCTACTAATGCTAATCCTTGTATTATAATACAGAACATACCTGAACACAGGTTAGAAATCACTGGAAAATTTATAATGATGTGTTTTCTAATTAAATAAACTTTTAAGTTAAACTTTGAGTTTTTAAAATTTTCAGAAATACAATCGTCAAAATTGAGCTATCATCCAAAATTCTGTTGCTATTACGTCCAAAAAAGCTGAATGTGTATGTTCTTTTGCCATGTTAGCAATGCATTAAAGCACAGTAGCATTAAAACGAAGGGTGCTGCTTGTGACACCTGTCACATGAACATCTCTTGGAGTCTGTGTGGATTGATACATTTGATAAAATGGAAGTGTACAAATGTTGTTATTCATTGCATGAAATGGTGCTATATAGATAAACTTAAACCTGATGTAGGGTAAATGTGTGACAGAAATCTTAAATTGTAATTACAGAAGGTGTGCATAATACATGACACTTGAGACTAAAAAAAGAGGACACACCCGCCACCAGTAGCTGAGATGTCTCTGAGTCTGAGCCATGTGTGTTAGCAGCTGTGCACTTGTACTGGCCTCTGTCAAACGCTCTGGGCTGAAGGATGTGGAGTCCTCCGGATCTATCCCAGGATACCCTGCAGACAGACAGCGAAAACATGTTTTCTTTCTACTCGTATATTAAGACCAAAAAAGCTGCTCCCATTACTTTTTGACAGCTTAAACAGAGGAAGTGGCTCAATCAAGGGACTCCTAAATTATGTCAGATACGGAGGGACTTGAGCTACAAATCAAGAGACACTTCTGAAACAGAGACAGAAGAAACAAAAATACAAAAGTGGTAATTTCATTGTTCTCTTTCTGCGTGAGTTGTAAATTCCTGATCAAATGAGGGAGAGCTCTCAAGAACCATCGTGCATCAGGGAGATAGAAGTCCTTCCCACAGCAGTCACTAAAGTGAACAGGAATTAAATGGTGACTTGCTCACACACACATATGGTTGGGGTTTCAACCACATCTGGGTGCGGCTACCGCGTTAGAATACTGAACAAAAGGTTTTGGGTTAGGACTCATTCTGAATCAGGTCTGGGCTGTTAAAGCCATCCACTGGTTTATGGATCTCTTTGGAGATTTAAAGTCAAAGGTTTCTATCCAAACCTACACAGGGCAAGTTCCACACACCACACCACCATGGATTGTTCTTGAAGTCAAAGGATAATGCTTGGCCCAAATTCTGAATCTTCTGCAGACACAGGTCTGGGACTTGTCTAATCATATTGATAAACGTTTGGAGAATTGATCTGTAAACTGCATGTGTGTATTAAGAAAACTGGATACCGTGTTTCAAGATGGTAACCCATTCATTACAATGAAAGTTACTGTGTGCATGCAAAAAGTCCTTGCGGTCCAGTGTGCGTCACATGACCTGCAATTTCCTCTTCCTTGCTAAACTGTGATGAATGTTTACATTTCTCTTCCAAAATAAGTTCGGCTAAACTGGGGGTTTATTTACAACCTGCCTGATTGTCTAACTGCTCTTTTTTTTTTTTTTTGCCCCGTTGACTTTTTAGCAATGTTGCCATATTCACAGTTATGAGCAATTACCTTGGTTAGTACAACTGGTCACTGGACCAAATTGTGATACAACAGAATTATACTTTAAAGCACTAGGTCTATATGTAGTGCTATCCTCCAGGTAGTATAACCCCGAAACAGAGAATCTGTTACTGTGCTGCAGCTTTTAAAGGGGAAGGTAAGACCACTCAAGCTGTGCAATTCAGTATTTAGGACACTGGTCCAAGGTGGGAACATATAAACTATTAGAGTATGGAAAATGTGCTGTAACATAATATCAATTTAGGAGAGAGATTGGTTGGGTTTACAGTACTGTAGATGTACAGAGACCCAACTGCAAATTCTCCATCACAATCATCCTTGCATTCATAGCAACACTATTGTTCGTAAAGCAGCTCTTTTCTCTGCTTTCCCTCTATAATAATACTGATGTGAACTGTTAGCCCTTGAATGACAGAACGCACCCCAGTAAATCTGATAAGTTCTTTTAAAAGGTCAGCCTCAGCACAGCATGTTGCAGAGAGCCAGCTTCAGCTGTTATCACGCTCAGGTCACTCCACAGCTCCACTGTTTGATAAAATTGAGTCAAGGGCAAATGTAGAACATTGTGTTTTCCTCCACAGCCCACAGGTCCTGTAAATGTCACTCAAGTCTCTGTCTCACTTTGGCTTTGAAATTGTGTCCGTCTGTCTTTCTCTCTCTTGTGGTCAGATTAAAAGAGCAGTCTGACATTTTGGGAAATGTGTTTGTTTGCCATCTTACCCAGCATCAAATCAGAAGATCAATATCTATTTCATCTCAGTGCATCTAGTACAGATGGGTTCAGGACGTGATTAGACCAGCACCAAAGCAGGGGAAAAATACATTTAACAACTCCAAAGATGTCTCACTAATGGTTCCAAAATCTCGACTTGTGTTTCAGACGAACTAGTTTATACAACGTGTTGTCCGACCATGTTGAATGGCAAAGGTGTTTATACCTATTCTGACTGTCGAAGACGAGGTGAAAAGCCAGCCATCATTGCACAAATGGGAATGAAGGTGCGCACTTTAGGACAGTCCCTCCTCGAAGGCATTCATGGTGTTGCAGTCAGTTGTTCACACCAAAGTCGACGGAAGTAGTTGTGTGATGGCATGAAAACATGAAGGTTTAACTCCTGACTACTTTTGCACCTCTGCAGACCCGGCCAATCACTGTGTAAACTGAGCATGATTGTCGGATTATCCGTTTCAGGAAATTACAGATGTAATTGGATTGATCAGATGTGGATCAATCCAATCACAAAATTGATTGCCACTGATTGCACAATTATAATCATGACCAAAAGGCTAAGAAGTGACCCTTCGCTCAGACTTCTTCCTCTATCTGGTCAGGGCTGGATTACCAACTGAGCAAAGCATGCAACCGCCCCAAGACCCCAAAGGGACTGGTACACTTTATAGTAGAAACTACACTGACCCGGCCTGCTAGCAGCATTTGGACAAACCATGCCGAGCCCAATTCAGCAGGTTTGAACTTGTAACACGACAGCATACAGTCCAGAGACTGTCAGTGCCTGTTACAAGGGAAGACTGGAGAAATCAAGAACAGGGCATGTTGAGTAAGGATAGGAGCAGAAAAGCACTCTCTCTACAGCAGTCAGTCATGGTGTGATTGACAGGGCCTCGAGCAAAGTGGTGATGGCTTCCATATGCAGCTGCCCGCTCCCACACATGAGAGAGAGCACCAGTGTGTGACAGCTCTCAAACCTGCATTTCAAACCTGGGAGCTGAGCAAATAAGATATGTTTTTTTCTTTTTCAAAGGGTGCGCTATGAATTTTAGTTGACATGGACATTACAGTGCAAGTTCCCAAAAGTCCAAAGTGTGTGGTCTGTTAGCTTCTCACATTAAACTCACATTAAATGTTATTTCAAAAGGTCATCAATATTCATAGGACCAGAGCTACTTAATGAGACAGAAACTCAATAGCACAGTTCACTTGAATGCCACTGGAAATGCCATACATTGCATTGTATCCGCGGGCTGTGATAAATGTGCATCACAGCTCAGAAATACGGCGTATCAGCTTATCTGAACAATTCTGGATACAGGATACACTGTTAAAATCTCCAGGCTCACCCCACGTGCCCCTGGTTTCAAATACAAACAAGTTGCATCGTTGAATACAATACAAAACCTTTTGTGTGTACACTTCATGCAGCGTAAACGACTCACAATATTTTCCCATTTTGCTGTATCATCGCTCAACCGGCCTCAAGCAAGAGGAATCAGCAGAGCAATCAGTCAGGCCGAAAAGATGCTGATCTGTGAAACTGTCGACTACAGTTAGACCATTGTACTGCTTTGCTGATAGATGCTGATAGCCAATATTCGCCTTTAATCAAATTTAGCCCACATGTGATTTATTAGAATTTCTCAATTTCTCCACAACTATGTAAAGTGGTTAGGACTAAAAATACCTGTACCTGAAAATATATTTTGAAGTGTCTCTCTTTCCACAGACTGGAGTCAGAGTGCAAGGGTGTAAAATGATGTGAAGTGCAGCTCAAACAAAGAAGATGGGAGTGAAAGATATAATATCATTTATTCTCTTTTACCTTGTAGAGCGAAATTTACAATATCTCACATGTGAGCGATGCAGTGTTTTTTTCTTCTGAAGTATTTCACAAATATCCACCCATGTGGGTGCTTTATGAAAGCATAGTCATATGAAAGCACAATTCATTAAAGTGTTTTCACTGTCTAGGGCTGTATTGTTTGATATGTGATATCATGATCAAAATACCTCAGTTAAGTTTGCAAGGTTATCAGACCTTTTGTGAAACATCATCAGCACTAGCTCCAGTGTGTTACCTGTCAGTGTGCTGCAGCAGAGCTCCATCTTTGGTCCAGCTGATTTTGGGGGGCGGGAAGCCCTCTGCAGGACAGAGTATGGTCAGTGACCGGGTGGCGTTGGTGAGGAGGGCGCTGTGTCCGATGCTGATGTTGATGTTCTTCTGAAAAGTCAGTGGAAGGGTCTGCTGCTGCCTGGTGATCACTGGTTTCTTCACAACTGTCTCCACTGGAGAGCGCTCTGACCAGTTGGGCAGTCTGTCTGTGGGACAGATCAGATACAAACACGTGTCAAACACATGATATTGTCCCTTTATTTAAAGTTATCATATCAAACAGATTTTGTTTTCATTCTTATTTTTTCTCAACCAAGACGATAATGTGTGTTAGTGCTGTGATTGAAACTATGTATTGTTTATTAACCCTTTCAGTCCCAGGCCAAAACTGCATTTTTTTCTACTTCCAGTTATGTGCCTCTCAAAGTCTCTTATTAGCTTCAAATATGGATGTATGGCACATTTTCTTTTTCAGAATAACCAGGACTTTTAGAAAATGAACATTTATTTGATGTGAATAGTTGCAGTCGAGGTTTATAATAGATTATATACACATGCAGAATTTAGGTTTTTTGTTTTTTGTTGCAAAATGTACTTCATCAGAATTGTGAAAATATCAGATTTGAGTACTCACCACAGAACAGTAACACAACTAACAGTGTAATCTGTGAAGTTTTTGGTGAAACTGAGAGCAACTATGAGCGTACAACAGCCTCATAACTAAGAAATAACACAGGTGAAAATGGATACACAACAAAGATTTACTCAGAGTAATGCATTTTCACTCAGGTTTTACTCAAATCAAACCACTTCATAGGGTTTGAGGTACAATTGTGTACGGCCTCATTTCCCATAAGGGAGAATGGGACGCAATCAAAAGTGATGCTCAAATGTTGCTTGGATCACTATAACAACATGTAAAGAGAGGTTACAACCAAGCGTGATAGTTAACGTTGTTCATATGGACCAGAGCCATTCATATGTTGATTAACAGCGGGCCTCACTCACAGTGGGCAGGACTGATAGGGTTAAAATAGATAATGGGCTGGATTTTTCATCCATCTCTGATTTGATGAAAATGAGAAACTTCACATGTAGTCAGCCTACATACGGTATATATTGTACAACTGATCAGTAAGTTTTTTCTGCAGTTTCCTCAATTATCAAGTATTTAATAAGAAAAAGTTAAGTTTCTGTCAAAGTTACAGTAAACAGTTTCATTAGTGTCCTAAATCAGTGTGCATGGTACAACATATGATGCTGCAGGATGCCAGAGCAACAACACATATACTTCACTCTCTACTGGTTAACTCTTACTGATGTAACTAACCCCTTAACATCCAATTACCTATAATTTCCCCCTAAAGTAGCTTTAAATCTGCATTAACTGCATTCTTTTTTTGGCCACTTGGGGGCAGTGGAAACAAGCTGTAAACACAACACTGACATATTATTTCCATTTAAGTTGTGGTGAACATGTTAGCAAACAGTTGCTTATTTACACATCCAGTGGATACGGATCAACATTAGAATTCATTTGGAGTTGTGTCTCTGGCCACCTGATGAATCTAAGTTCAATGTTCACTCTCCTTTCAGCTCTCAAAGCTGCACTTTCTTCACCAGCTAGTCACTAACTTTGTCTGCTGCTGGGCAGATAGTGCGCAGTGAGTTTATTAGAGCTTTTTCAATGGAAACAGCTGCTCACTGCTCTGACGCTGATGAAAGCAGCGAGAGTGACAAACGCTAAAAGAGCCCAGTAGAACTGAGGTGAACTACAGAGTTGGTGACAATTCTCTGTGAGTTCATCAGTACGAGCAACACCTGTGACATTACACAGTCATTTGATCCATTGTTAATGTGAAAATAGCAGCTTTGAGGTTGTTAGAATAGTCCACTCTGTGTGACAGTATCACACTTTAAATATTTTGTATCATCTTGTTCCAGCTCTTCAGTGAAGCTTCGTGATGTTTGAGTGAAATATACAAACTCAGGACTCTGCATGTCATGCATGTCTTATGCATTTTGATATTTTGTATTTTATACACATTTCCCCCACATTCCCTCTGACAATATTATCTATTTCCACTAGCATCAAAATTAAACTCTGTGGGTTTGAATAATTTTTGATTTGTTGCATTGCAGGTGGGAATATACAAATGATAATGAATATTGACAGAAAAAGATTTGAATTCTCCAAACGTAACATAATATCTAATGTGTTATTTGGCTACCAGTTTATTACAGGATCAATTATACCTTTTACATTTAAAGCATGTGGACTGGCCCCATACTAGATATCTGAGTTACTGTACTGCATATTGGCTGTGTAAGACTAAAGGGGATAGAGCTTTTGCTGTTAGGGACCTCACCTCTGGGACAACCTGCCAGGCAAACTCTGATTCCCTCTTTTAAATCCTTTCTAAAAATGTATTTTTTATCAAAAGGCTTTTTATAACCTCATTTCATTTGGGTAATTCTGTCTCCATGTGGGTATTTATGTGCATATGCATATGTGTGTGTATTTTTTCTTTTTGTCTTTTAATGCCTGCTTTTGGTTAATGCTGTGTAAATGAAAAGTATTATTATGATCATAAATCATTTATGAACATCTTTTATCTAAAATCATATGAAACATTCTTTATATATATTCTTCTATATTATTCTTTTGTCTAACAGAGGATAAGAGCATCTCAAGGTATTTTACAACAGCTTCAAAGTTAAACACACACTTCACAGCATGGGCAGCTGGGGTGATAATTACCTTCAGCTTGTCCTCCTCCCTCTTTAGTCCTGGTCCAGAGCTGGGCAGCAGACATGTGGGTCAGCAGCGAGGAGATGAGTTCTGAGGCTTGCTCCTGCTGGATCTCTCCTCTGTCAGCCTGCAGGGTGATATTAATCAGCCTCTCCTCCACCCGTGGCTGCAGCGAGGCCTCCTGGACACCAGGGGGCAGCAGAGACACACTAACTCCAGGCCAGACCAGCACCGGGCCTGAGAAGTGCCTATGGCAGCTAGGCGGCATCTCCTCCCAGTTGGGACTAGGACTGGCAGTAGACGGTCTGCCAGTCGACCTGCTGTCACTACCTATCAGCTGGAGGGTGAAGATGTCTGAAGCGGATCCAGCCACACACTTGTACACCCCGATATCCTCTGCCCCCAGAAAGTGGATCTTCAGAGAGCCAGATTTGGTGATGCTTAGGCGTTTGGAGCTGGGCAGGGGGCGTCCATCTTTGAGCCAGCGGATGTAGGCTTTGGGGAACCTTCTGACAGGGCATTTGATGACCAGGGAGGTGTTGGGTAGGAGGTAGGCGTGGGCGCCGACAGTCAGGTGGAGGCGTTTCTCCTTGCGGGTCTGGATGTAGATGTGGTGCATACCCATGAGCACTGGACACTGCTTAACCCCCTCCTCATAGCCTCTGGCCTTTGCTGGATGTCTCACTGTCTGCTTGACTTGGTTCTTCCCCTGAATCTTATACGTGTCTTTGGGTCTCATCTCTTTCTTGTGCTCTGTTGTAGTAAATAAGGAAAGTGAGAAGGTGTTCTTTTCACACAAACACTGTAAAAGATTCAATAGTTTCAACATAAAATATAAGTGGCCAGTTTGTTTAATTTGTTCATTAGTTGTTCTGGATGAGGATGAGTCAACTTGACTGAATTAAGGAAAATAAGTTATAGGATAAATAAATATAAGTTTAGAACAACTGTTATAGTTAGGCTGTTAGTTAGTTAGTCACTACAGGCTGAACATGCATGTTGACCCTGACCACTGTTTGTTTGCTGTTACAAAATAATCAAAATCATCACATCAGTGTTGATTAATGGTTATTGTTCTATTTTCTAGAATTGTTTCTAGGTATATGTAGGCCTACATTTCTAGTAGTTTGTTTATTAGCTAGATAACTGATACATTGCAGCTCTCTTGTGGTCTTCTCCCACTACAACCTTGTTTTTGGCTCCTGTAAATTCCATTTGCACTACGTTTACTGCCTGGCCTTCAGAGGTGGAAAATATCCCCCCACAAAACTAAGTTGCAAATTGCATGACCTGCAGTAAGGAGAGAGGCGCACCTTGCAAACACTCACACAAATGACTCGCCGACTACAATACTATCAGGGAAGCGAAAGCAACTGGATGCTAATAGCACTACTACTGATGTTAGCATAGAAGGAGCCATCTCCTTCTCCTCCGTAGCCAAACAGAGTGTGAAAGAATCTGTTAAAATGTTGCAGGAAGACAAACTTGAAAAACTCCTGCACAAGTTTGCCCTGTTAGAGGACCATAAGAGGAGAAATAACATAAGGATCACCGGGATTGCCACTAACAGAGAGGGTAACAACATGGCTGCATTTCTTAAGGAAATGCTTTCCAAATGGATACCCTGTCATCGGAGCACATCGGATTCATAGCCCGCATGTCAAGAAAAACGTGTCTCAGACCATGATCCTGCGCTCGCTCAGGCATGCAGAGCATAATGCTATACTGAACGGTGCTAGTGAGGCAACAAAAAATGCCCCCATCCAAGATGCCGGCAGAACCCTGCATTTTTATGCTATAACAACAGTGCTCACACAAGCCAGCGCCGGCAAGCATTCTCTAGTGTGCAGAAGATTCTTCGCGAAAAGGGCATCACATCCTTCCTAATTTACCCCACCACTCTGAAGTTCACTCTGAATGGCGAACAGCACAGCTTCACCCCCAAGACGAGGACGAGTTACTGCAAGGATTTCAGCAGGTGGACGAAGGGAACACCCGAGGATTCTGCTTGGACACTAAACTAACGTACATAAACTACACTCGAATGCTGGAAGAATTCTACAGTTATCTTGGTTAATGGTTGAGTTGACTATTTCAAATCTGAAACCAATGCGCCGGGCAAAGGCTGATGTAGTGTTAATCCAAGAGTCTAACCTCCGACAAGTGGATGTTCCTAGGATGCAAATCTAAAAATACAGGGTAGTCTCCTCCTCTAGAAGAGGTGCTAAATCAAAAGGAATTATTATTTTGTTTAAAAGAAATTTACCAGTAAAAAAATGAGATATTTAACAATGACAACTCGGGGCGAATAGCACATCAATATGAACTATGAGAATTGCATTTATATGAATCTATGCCCCAGAAACTTTTGAGAAAAAAAAGTTATATCCTGAGGAATTACTAAACCTTGAAATAAAATCCAAATGTTAGACCAGGTACAGCAGGCTTAGATATTCGACCATCTGACGAGCACTTCTGACGAAGCATACTAGCAGCTTGACTCTCTCAGTGACCCAGCCTTGACCTTGATCCTAATTAAGCAGTAATATTTATGGAGAGAGCACGGAGCAGCAGCTGGAGAGAACATTTCATGAAACCCATTCGGACTTTGACTCTCAGGAGTCGCCGTGACATTTGCAAAGCATTCAGTCATGTGCTTTGTAGTCTGTGTCCCAGCTGAGGTGAGTTAGAGGGACTCACGGAATTACAGAATCCGATTAAATGGTGGCTCTCTGAATGTTGGAACAACGCTGTGTGCATTTTTTCCCCATGCGCACAGTGAATATGAATGTGCAAACAGTGGAAGAGCTTCCCCTCCTGTAGCTTGGACATAGCCTTCATGTGAACTCATCAACACTCAATGAACAGCTGCTGAACTCGATGCATGATTTTCACAAGTACTTCCCACATGTTGGGACTACACACACTTCCTTGCTGCCTGTGTACAGCACAGTATGTTAGCATTAAGACTGAAGATCAGCCCGGCTGGGTTTTCAAAGTGGATGTTTTGCCTTCAAACATTCATGTTCAAAGAGAGAACAGGATCTGTTGATAGCTTGATAAGGTGAGACCCTGCGGAGGGTTCTTCTATCAGCGTGGCGGAAAATAAGCAGATCTGAAAATTTATGGTCATGTGTGCATTCTTGCCTCTCTTTTTTCTCTCCTCTCCTCTCTCTGTTTTGGTACTTGGTCCATATATAAGGGCTCTGAGCTCCCCCACCACCCCACACGCAGGTGTAGCTTCAGAGCAGAAACTATGCAAGACATTTCACTCAAGTCAACCTGACAATGCTGCAAAATCCACCAGTAATGAAATGCATAAATTACATTACATTGTGGACACATCAGTCCTCAACTGCTATGTCCACAGTCAAATCCCAGTCTCATCTTCTTCCACCATTTTATTTTACACAGTCATATAGAGCTCATTAGGCTATTAGTTAATTGCAACCCTATCATCAAACAAAAAGGTCCATATTCTGCAAAACCGCAGACGATGTTAAATGACTGTGTTTAACTGATTATTAACTGCCTTCCTCAGTATAGTCCCGCAATGACATCACTAGAGTTATGACATCACTAGTGTTCCATTGTAGCTCCTAATTACATCATGAGTGTACTTCCGTAGCTCTTTATTAAATCACTAATGTTCTATCATAACTCACAGTGTCATCATTACTGCTATGACATCACAAGTGTTCTTCTCTGGTGTCAGAGTTACATGACCAGGGTTTTACTCTAGCTCTATGACATCACTAGAGTTCTACTGTAGTGACATCAATACAGTTCTAAAGTATCCCTCAGTGACGTTACTCAAGATATGACATCGCAGATGTTTGCTATTACATCATAAAGACATCAGTAGAGTTCTACTGTAGAACATAATGACATCACTAGAGTGATGCCATTTCTAGTGTTCTCTTGTAACTCAATTACATCACTAGAATTCTACTGTTGCCCTTCATTACATCACTAATGTTCTACTATGACTCACAGTATCACCATTAGTGCTATGACATCACAAGTGTTTTTCTCTCTCTCTTCTCTCTCAATTACATCACTAATGTTCTACTGTAACTCAGCATCACCACTTGTATTATGACATCACTAGTGTTCTTCTCTGATTTCAGAATTACATGATGAGAGTTCTACTGTAGCTCTATATGACATCACTAGAGTCCTACTGTAGTGACATCAATACAGTTCTAAAGTATCCCTCAATGACATCAATAGAGATATGACATCATAGGTGTTTTCTATTACATCATCAAAACATCACCAGAGTTCTACTGTAGCACGCAAAGATATCACTAGAGTAATGACAACACTAGCGTTCTACTGTAGCTCTTAATTACTTCTCTAGTGTACTACCATAGCTCTTCATTAAATCACTGTTCCATTGTAACTTACAGTGTCATCATTAGTGTTATGACATCACAAGTGTTTTTCTCTGACGTAAGAAGCAGATGACTAGAATTCTACTGTAGCGTAAGTGGTGCAATGGAGCCATAAATGTCACTCTGCTGGCCCTAACTGCTCTAACAATAAGCAGAAACCTATGTACCTATGTTTTCACGACTTTCCATCTAATGAGTGACTGGTAGCCCTTTGGCATTGCTAACATTGCAACCTGAGGACCTGTAATGGTTTAGGCTCACTAGAAATTATTAACACAAGCTAACATTAGCTAACAGACGGAGCAGCATGTAAGTACACAAAAAATGACTTTGTAAGAGTAACAAGAGTAAATGTAATTGTTACTTCCTAGCTTTATAACAGGCACAGCCAAAGAGAAATGCACTTTTTAACATCTAAGTCATGTCAGTATTTATTCCAAATACTCCCTAACACAAAGACAGCATCTGTGATGTTTAGGAGTAAAGGGGTCTTTTTTTAAAGGAATAACACTGATTGGACAGAGAGCCAATGCTCAGGAAGAAATGGAAGAAAAGGAGCTTGAGTGTTTGTCATAGTGGATGACTTCATGTGCCGTGTGGCCTCAGAGCCTGTGGTTTGCTTTATGATACATAGAGGCATATTATATAATCTACCACTCCCACACCCATTGTAGCCATGTTAGTCATAGATGCAGATGATGTTTGTAAAACATGTATCAATACTTGTAATATAACTGCAGAAACAGGATGACACATTGGAGGACGTGCAACTTCATGTCACTAGCCCAGGGGACATGACAGAATTTGGTCTATATCTATATTTATGTTCTGTTTTTTATTTTAGGTATTAGAATATGTGTATGAGTGTTTGTGCGTGTTCTTACTGGGACAGGCCATCATGCGGCAGGTTCGTACGAGTGGTGGGGAGGGCAACCCTGAGCACAGCTCCCTAGCCAGCGTCACCTGGTGGCCCATGGCCGTCAACTGGCGACAAAGTGGTTCCCTACGCTGGATCCCCAAACCACAGGACACTGAGCACTACAACGTAAAATAGAACAGAATAGAATAAGAATGTTTATTACAAACAAACCTAATTCACCACCCCATCATCAGACAGAACATTGATATTGGACAATTCTGTAAAACCTCAGATTGGGTTATGTTTTGGGACAATGGACGTCAAGTCTGGTTAAGGTAAGGGAAAGATTTTGGTTACAACTGAAATTCAGTCTACACACATGCAGTATAATGTAGGCCTACATACACATGAACATACATAGTACTCTTATGCATCTAAAATGAATCCTCATGGAAAAAACTTATTGTAGAAGCAACAACTTAGTATAAGACTGAGATTGTAATGGGTGTGCGCACATTCTGAGTGAAAAGTAAAGAAAACACAAGTACATATTACAAAAAAATTAAAAACTTAGAGCTACAAACTTGAAGCTTAAAACATTTTTTGTTTGGCACAGAAATTAGGCAGTAAATGGTGAACACATTTTCCAAGTGAGCACATTTGCCAAATAAATCACAAATCACAGGTTTGACTTGTTCATCTACACAACAGTTCAAAATGAATTTATATTGTGTTTTATTTTACAACATTAGTGTTATGACAACAAGTGTTCTTCTGTGATGTCAGAATTATAGAGTCCTACTGTAGCTCTGAATGACATCACCAGAGTTATACTGTAGTGACATCAATACAGTATCAATCAATGACCTCACTCGAGGTATGACATCCCAAGTGTTCTATATTACGTCATAAAGACATCACTAAAGTTCTACTGTAGAACACAATGATGTCACTAGAGTTATAACATCACTAGTGTTCCATTGTAGCTCCTAATTACATCATGAGTGTACTTCCGTAGCTCTTTATTAAATCGCTAATGTTCTATCGTAACTCACAGTGTCATTGTTACTGCTATGACATCACAAGTGTTCTTCTCTGGTGTCAGAATTACATAACCAGGGTTCTACTCTAGCTCTATGACATCATTAGAGTTCTACTGTAGTGACATCAATACAGTTCTAAAGTATCCCTCAATGACATCACTCAAGATATGACATCGCAGATGTGAACACATTTTCCAAGTGAGCACATTTGCCAAATAAATCACAAATCACAGGTTTGACTTGTTCATCTACACAACAGTTCAAAATGAATTTATATTCTGAAATCTCTTTTCACTTTGACCTCTCAGTAAATATCACACCTGTAGAGAAGTCTTCATTAGCTATTAGCTGGCACTCTGTGTTTTCATGAAATGCATAAAATATCGACATGGAAATTCAACATGAGCTGACTCCAAACATAATGGCATCAATACAAATGCAAAGAATTTTGTTCATTTTTTCAGGTGAATGTTTTTGTATCTTCAGGATGCTAGTTCTCAAAGAACACCAGAAAGTGGCAGGGCTAGTTGGTGAACTTCTGTGGCGGGCAAGCTAACTTCTAACACACTAGCTAGCCAGGAGCATGCTAGTGCGTGCATCCTATGATGAAACATTTCTATCCTAATGGGAGTGGTCTCTTCCAGGATGACAATGCCCCCATCCATATGGCACGAGGGGTCTTTGCAGTCACCACATCTCAACCCAATTGAACACCTATGGGAGATTTTGGACCGACGTGTTAGACAGCGCTTTCCACCACTATCATCAAAACACCAAATGAGGGAATATCTTTTG
>NTHP01000079.1:519898-534145 GCA_003416845.1 Oplegnathus fasciatus
CTCCCCAACGCTCTCTCGTGGACTCGTCCTCCAGCAGTAGTCAGGCGGTGCATGTTCGTGTGTTTTGAGGGGAGTGGCTTTGGAGGGAGACCTGAAGGGGGGGTCGTATACTTTCAAAATCTAGCTTACTCTTGCTGGTTTCTTCAACATTACCAACCCTAGCTGTAAGTCAAGATGACAAATTGTGTTTCAGCTCTTTTGTCTGGTGTGGAAAAAACGGAAGCCAATGTAAATGATAATATGGATCAATGAGCAAAAAAAATAAAAACATGATTTGGCAATCAGTCGACGATAGGCAAGACTTGACTAATCAGATTCAACTATATAAATTCTTAGTCGGGGACCCCTACATATAACCATATGACCTCATACAGAGTCCTGGTTTCTCTATTGCTTTCATTCATAAAGTCAGACAAAATACAAGGCAAGAGACAAATCCCCCTGATGAAGAATGATGTATAGCAGTCACTTGCAGAGAGAGAGGGGGTAAGTGGGAGAGAGAGTTATAGACAGACAGGGTAGAAGAGGGAATAGGGGAGCTTGTAGACCTCACTGTGTTCTCACTGTTGGTCTCCCAAACTGTGTGTGTGTGTGTATGTGTGTGTGCATGGGACAGAGAGCTTGTGTGTGTAAGGCCCTGCACTCTGCAGCTGCTTCCTGTAAATGTCCATTAGAGGAGCAGAGAGTGGTAAATCACTGTGTGAATCATACATGCCTCCAGTTTGCAGGACTACTTGATGGGCAAATATCCATCTGCAGTCTGGAAAAGCAGTGACCAATAGCATGTACACACATGCACAGGCATACACTGAGGGTTAAGTACATAAAATATTACGACCATCTTGTGACTGCTGAGTTACAGCTGCTTTTGCAAAATGCAAACTGATGTCCTCCTATGATTGTCACTGACACATCCTTTGTCCTCACTTTCTTTACTGACTGAACTTCATGGTACACATCATCATCACGAGTGTCAAAGGGATGTTAGTTGCACGAAGGCAGGATATTTTAAAGAAGTAGCTCGACTTTTGGGGAAATTTTCTTATTTGCTTTCTTTCTGAGAGTGAGATAAGAAGAACCAATCTCACGTGTGTATATTAAGTATGGAGCTGGAGTCAGGACGGGGTTAGTTAGCACAGCTTAGCATAAAGAATGGAAGCAGGGGAAAACAGTAAGTCTAGCTCTGTGTGTAAAAAAAATATACCTCTCCAGCTGATTCATTCACACGTTGTATCTGGTTTGTTAAATCAGTGCATAATCAGAAATATAAAATGGATGATTACACGCCGGAACTATTTCTTGACAGACAACTGCTAGGCACAATGACTGCGTGGAGATGTCTGGTGTCTTGTCATGAGGTTGCCAGGTACCACTGTACCTGTACAGTGACCAAAACCAAAATCTGGACTCATTGACTGTATCTGGCAACCTGCACTACAGTCGAGACGCAACACAGAAGCACTGGGCAGATGGATACACTAGTGTTTACCAGCAGTGCCTTCATCCAGGAATAAATAAAGCAGGCTATTGTTTATGGTTAATTTTTTTTGACAAACGAGTGTTAACCTTAGCCCTTCATAACTATTGGAAAAACAGTCTCTTCTGTGTGTGTGTTTATGTGTGTGGGTGTGTGTCTGAGTGCACATTGTTCTGCCGTAATGGTAAAATGTAGGCTGATGAGCTATTTAGAATCGATCAGCATTTGTTTCTTAAACATAAACCAGGGTACTGCCACTTCGCTGAGGGACAGAAGGGTGTGTACTGCACAGCATCACAGTAGCATATCCTGCAGGGCCAAAGCTGTCCTGGAGTGATCTTTTGCTTTTATAACCACAGTTGTAAAGATTAAGAACCCAGCTGTGCTCAAAAATCTGTCGCAGACTGAAAACTCATCTGTTCAAACTGCACCTTGGCTTATAAAAAATAAACAACAAAAAAACTCTTTGTCTAGGTTTATTTCTCTGAGGTTATTTCCTCGACTGTGCTGGTTTGGTACCTTGGTGACGTGCCATGCGCTCCAGTAGGAGGAGAAGTGTGGTAGAGGGCATGACGTTGCCAATCCAGCGGCGTACCACAATCTTTGATGCCAGTAATGAGTGCATCACACGCAGTCCACCGCCTGCTCAGTGCATTTGTGTTACATACTATTATGTAACTGTGCTGTTACTTTATGGATCATTGTGATTCCACATTGGATCTTCAACATGTCCAGAAAAGTGAATTCGACTACAAAAGAGTCATCATCTGCTCTTGGCAGTATATTTGAGGTGCTGGATATTCACATACTGTATATTCATATTTGAATCCCTGGATGATAATACGTTTCCTCTGAGGAAAACTCAGGATTCACAAACTGACAGTGCATCAAGACGGGGAGAGCCGTGTGTGTAAAGGGGATGAAACAGCCATGCTGTGAGGTTGTACTAAGGCACAATGGTGCTTTGAGCTATGCATGTAAATGTTATTACACTGATGTTTGACAGAAACAATCTTCTACCATCTACCATGGTCACAGTCTTACTTTAGCATGTTAGCTAGCAAACATTTGCTAATTAGCACTATACACTATACAAAGTAAAGCTGAGACTGGTGGGAACGTCATTAGTTTTGCACTGCATGATGCGCCACATGAGTGCTAGAGGAAGGGAATCACCAAAGTCAGTTCAGTTTCTGGGGAACACAAATGTCTGCACCCAATTTCATGGCAATAAATGCTATTTTTGTCATGACCAAAGTTGTTGGAAGGCACTGACAAAAGATAATGTCAAATCAGAAAATGATGATATGGGTTGTTGCAACTTGATAGTGTCTTTCATTTCAAACACCCATGTCTTTTGTCATTACAGGTGATTATAACAGCTTACGTTGCACTGCTTTACATAGATGCACATACAGACAGGCAGCTGAAGACTGAGAGAGGGTATAATAATGGCTTAGAGCATTTAAACTGAATGTAAGGTAACTAAGGTCTGATTTTTGATCAGTTGCAGTATACAGTATGTCTTCTCAATGCTTGTCAATTTTTTTCCTTTTTAAGTCTCAGATCAAAGTGAGCAATCAGTGTGTTGAAAATGAGACAGGAGGCTTTGGCTGCTTTGGAGACATATTTCTGGAAGATCTATTGGTTTGTTAGAACTGTTTTGCAGCACCCAGGCAAGACAGAAGCAAGTAGCAAATGATGACATTCTAGCCAGTGTCAATTAGGGAAAAATATGGGAAAATAGGATCAAGGTTTGAAAATGACTGCAGTTATGCTCTCTGCCAGAGTCATACTGAGCCTTTTATCAAAGCCATATAGAGTATTCAGCCCTTCACTTGTGTGTGTGCCACTTAATATAGGAGCTGTATATTATTAGCTGCATGGTAATCCATTTCCCACAACTGGAGGAGAATCTGCCTGTGTTTCCAGCACAGCCAGATGGACAAGGGGCCAAGATCAGTTATAAGTCTGCTCGCTGCCACTTATACACCCACTGACCTGCCTGCTCGCTTAAAATCTGACTGAGTTGGTTTGATTACAGGGACAGAGGTGGGTAAATCCACCTAAACTCAAACTCTTATTACACTGGGAGTACCAGTGGCTTAGAAGTTTTTGTTCCATTTCAGAGCTGGAAAGTTTTAAAAGCCAGGCATCTTGACATCTGGCCAAGTAATTATTGAATCACTGGTATTTTTCAGCAACTACATCAGACCTACTGAACAGCTTACTGACTACCCTTTTCACAGAAAAAATGTTTGGTTGATAAAGTACAACTTTATCCCTACCTGCCCGGTAGCTAACGCTAGCTAGCCACTTGTCTGCAGATATCAGACTGATGTCTTGTCATGAAACACAAATAGCAGGAGATTAATTTGTGTGCAGACTTTTCTGTCTCTCTGTTCTCGATCTGTGCTGGCAGGTGGTGCAGGGTTTTTTTTACTCAATGCTCAACTATTTTGCACATGACATCCTAAAAGATATATTTCAATCATGTTTAGTCTTGTTGCATTTTGTAGAAAAAAGATTAAATTCGTGTATGGGCCCCAAAAAATCAAGATTTTACTTTTTGTTTCTCACTATGGGAAGCGCCTTCTGGCATGACCAATCATGTAAGCTCCACTACCACCAATTTCTGTCAGAGCCCGTCCCCTTTTATAACCCCCGGGGCCCCACACACAGCATTCTCACTTTCTTCCCCGTGAACATCACTTGAACTTGTCAGCTGTCCTGGGTTTTCCACTGAACCGTTCACTGGCGCAGGAAGTGAAGGTAGTCTCCGAACGCAGATTATCAGGGCATACATTTATTTTCATAGTGGTTGTAGTGTGGTGGAATTACACCTGTGTCATACCACTTTAACTGACAAGCTAGCACATCAGGGTGAGCTTGTGTGTTGCAGCTACTATTAGCCGTCAAGATTTTTAGTTAGCTACCATGGCTACCACCATATCCTCTCAGGGGAACGCTGGTGGTAGCATGGTTAAGGGCGCTGCGCCCCAACCTTGCCCAGCCGCTTGTGGGTTTACCATGTTGAGGAAGGACCCCCACCCCCTCTGTATTGCGTGTATGGGAGTGAAGCAAACCTAGGCATTGCTTGTAGATGCCAAGTCCTGCGAGTACTTCAGCGCCATGCCGGTGACAGTTTGGGAGTATCACTTGCGAGTGTTGGCGGCTTCAAAAGCCAACCCCAGCCTTTCCGATGGAGCCCATGGATAAGCCATATTCAGCTAGCTTGCTGGCTTAGCTCCTCCTCTGTTCAGTCAGAAATGAAGAGGGGTGGTGGAGAGGAAGACGAAGCTGATGAAAACGTGGATCTCCTCTGTGAGGAGAACGATGGTGATGACGAGGATGCCATTCTTCCTGCTGTTCAGGTGCCACAGCTGGCAGTTCCATTGCCTGCAAGGCTCAGCCCTTCCCTGAGACCCATGAAGCCAAATTGCCCATCAACTGACCCACACTGCAGGATGACAAGGGAGGAGAGTGGGATTTATATGATGGAACAATTCTGCCTAAACAGCTTCTGCCCTCTGTCCCAGTGTGCATGATGGAGATGAAACGCTATTGGTGTAAATTTATATCAGCACAAAAGATTGATGGAACTGGCTTGGAGTTCCACCCTCAATCATCATCTTTCCTCCCGGGAAAGACGGAGTGCTTCACAGCTTCCATGTACCCGAAGGTTTATAAGTCAGCAGTCACCTGAATGTCGTTATTTAGCTTATAGTGTGCCAGGCAGAACTTCTGCAGGAAATGGGCCACCTTTTGGATATAGGTTTCCCTTGTCCAGCTATCTTCCTCTGTGTTTCTAGAGGTGCAGTGCAGCGCTGTGGCCACATCATACATAGGCTTGGCCATTGCGGGGGAGAGAATGCTGTGGCTTAATCTCTCCAGCCTGCCAGACCAGGATAAACAGGGCATACTGGAGAGGGCGCAACTGCTCCACTGGTGAGCTCCAAGCCCCCAGGCATCATAGCTGTCAGAGTGGAAGACTGCCGTGCATGGGTTGTGGAAGTTGTTGGCAATTTTCCTGGCTCTGAAACATTTGTTGCCACTCCTGAGGGAAGCAGAACAACAGAAAAGCCAATACGACACCAGTGGCATACATAAACCGACAGGGGGGCACAACACAGACTGGTATGGTGGAGCAGCAAGCCCCTGTTGTCATTAGACGAAGTAGTGCTGCTCCTCTGCAGCCAGCCCTGGCCGCTTCCGTTGCGCAGAGACTTAGTGTCACAGCATAAGGTCATTTATCACCCACACCCTGAGAGACTGGCTCTTTGGGCTTGGCATGTGAGAGGTTAAATTTGGATCAGTCAGGACTGCCATTGAGGGTGATTGAAGTGAATTACATACTTACTGAATCTGTGCATGCATCCTGTTTGCAATTCTCCCCTGCTGAAGGTTAGTGAGTCTTCATACAGCTGCCCCACACTGGATCTGCTAGATTTTCACCCTTCGCCTTTTACCAAGGAGAGTGATAGGTGGCTGAATTTGCTCTTTCCCATAGCAGCTTTATGCATCTATTTGGACAAGGCAAAGGGATTTAGGAAGAGTAACCAGCTATTTGCATCTTGGGCCTTTTCTCAGAGAGGAAAGCCTCTATCTTGCCAGCGTTTGCCATATTGGGTAGTGGAGCCAATCATTTTTGGCTTACAAAATCCATGGGTTGCAGTCTACGGGGAGCCTGCAGGCTCATTCCACAAGGGGTATGGCTACCTCATGGGTCCTTTTTGGTTCTACTGCCTGGATGTGATGGCACCTTCCTTGGCACACTCTTTCCTTAGTGTGGGTTCATCATAGTTGTGTATTAGCCCATGGGAGGTAATTTGGTGTCAGCCTTCCGGGGTTTGAGGTGGTGTGGGGTTTGGAGCAAGCTATTCGGGAGAGAGCCACATCTCCCATAGTGAGAAACTGAGCAAGGTTTGAAAGACAACGTTTGGTTACCAGGTTGACCCTGATTCTCTGAGAACTGAGTAAGGTATCTCTATTTATTATTTACTCTCCCTCTCTCTGTCTGTGTTGTTCCTACTTCGACTCTGGCTGACTGAGGGTGTTCACTCTTTCAGTTAGACCAACCAGATTTTGTCACATCTGTGAGCCAATCATCTCATTGCTGTCAAAGTTTAAAATCTGTTCCTTTCTCTGCTGCTTGGATATAACTCCAGTGTCAGAACGATGCAAACTGCACAAGTTCACATTACCCTTTTCAACTCTGTTGGTAGTAGCAAGCTGATGCCTGATTCCTCAGCCTAAGAGGAGAAACATCTCTTTTCCTACTCTTTCTCAGCCTTATCTGCTACTCCAGGATATTGCAGTCTCTGGCTTTTCCAGTCAAGCTGTCTACAAACGCATTCAATCCCTGGAAAATGCTTCAGTTCCTGCCTCATCATTTGCGTGCCTCACCGCCACCCAGTCCTCCACATTGCAGCCTGCCTTCACGTTAAACCAGTGCTTCACATCCATTCCGCCTCAGCCGCTCAATCAGACAATGGCATTGCTGGTAATTGCTACATAATAATTGCATTCTGCTAATTGCTGCACTTTCACTGCATTCTGCTGACTTCATTCAAGCAAGCTCCTGGTCATTGTTGGTCATCCACTACCTTTAACCATACCATAATAAATACAAAACAAAATGATTAAGAAATGCCCTTGCTTGTTCCTTTCTCTGCTGCTGTCAGCTGCCATTCACCTCCGGTCTTCCTCACAACCAGTCTTCCTAGTTGGTCCTTCCAGTAAGCCCATCAGAAGTCCCGCTCCACATCCAGATCTTCAGCCACTGTTGTTCAACCCTTCACCACCGCCAAACACTCTTCACTTTCTTCAGCCTTCCTATCCTATTATTCTTTACTAAGCATCTCTGCAATTAAGTCTGAAATTTAATTTGACTGAAATTTAATTTGACTGAGATAGAATTTGATTGAAATATAACCACATGCTTTCTTGATCCACCTATGCACCCCAACCTCCTTAAATGTTTTTTTGACTTTATGATTTCACGTTACTTCCGTATTTATTAATGGCAGACAGCCATAATTCACATGGCTACTAGAGGTCACTTGTCCATTGGACTAAATGTAAATATTGGTCATATTTATGGATTTGAACAAAGGACTGATACTGATGTTTTTCTTCGGAGGCCGGTCTTGTAATATTCAGGCCCATAACTCCCTGTTTTTTATGGCAGCACCATTCTATCAGATGGATCCATCCAATTCAGCCTGAAATACTTGGCAGTTTATTTTTGGTATTTTTGGTAGCTATGTCTAAGGAAGTTGGAGTTATTTAATGCAACTGACGAAATGTTGAAGCTGTGTTTTGTGTCTGTGATACGTCGTCTTTGGAACTACTGAGCATATTAACTCTGATTTTAATTATAGTTTTTTTTATTGTGGCATGTCATTTTATGTTGTTTTATCTATGGTCTTTTACAGGTTAGGAACCCTGTAATTTCAATGATTTTATGGATAAATAAATTGAACCTTTGAGCATGTTTGCTATTAATGTATCTAAAAATACATTTGTGTAGCATCATACTGACAACTGTAAAACCTTCTACCTGTGCCCAGGAGCCACAAAGCCCAACCATTTCACTAGGCGCAGCCTGACTGCATGACTTATTTTGTTTATCCAGTAAGGTACTTGTTTTGGATGGCCAAATATGGCATATAAATCAGTCTACAAAGAACAGCTCTCTGCAATGGTCCCAACCCTCTGACTGCACTCTCAGCGGTAATCCCAGTGTTTATTCAAACTAATGCAGACAGCTCTGTTTAGTTTCCCTCTAAACTCCATCAATGAACTTCATTTCCAAGTTACTCTAACATTGGTAAGAAAAATGAGTTTTAAAAGTACAGAAAAGTTTGCTGGTAAAATTAGAACCACCTGCTTGGTGTGTACAGTATGTTACAAATTACTGGATCTAATTCTAAGGATTATAACAGTAATTCAGGGACTTGTTGGCCGATCCTTATATCCTGGTTTCTGAGTCTAGACTGCTGACATCAGCTTTGATGTTCTGAGGCCTTTTTCCTCCCTTCTCCTTTCAAATCTCATTATGGCATAACTTATTATCAAGTTATGGCAAAAACCCATGAACTCCTGTTCCCTGCTCACTGAGTGTTGGCAAACAAAGTAGAATCTGTTAGATACACTCCCTGATTGTGGTGTAGCACCCAATAGTACCACTAAATCCCTAAATTTCTATTCAGTTCACTGTTGATGTTTTGTAATTGAACACAGTTGCTGCACAGTTGGAATTGAACTTTTAAAACATCAACAGTGACCTAATCAGAGTAATCCTGCAAAATTTGATGGCATGTCATATCTAGGTGGTGCTACATCAACATGATCAATTTAAATGGCCATTACTCAGTCATGAGTCTGACTCACTTGAAAACTTTGCACAATTTATCCTAGTAACGAGCACTAATGTGTGTGATACAGAGCTCAAAGTTAAACTGGGCACAAGCACAGAAAGACCCCAGGCTTCCAGCCAGAGTGGTCCCTGACTGTAGTGTGATTGTTCAGGCTCCATGAGCTTCCTATGTGGCTTCAGTGACCTTGTGGTCTCTCACCTTGGGGGGCATGGCTCAGGGTTACAGATGCGGATCATTGCTGGCGGCTTGCTGGATGAATCGCACAGAGAGTCCTCCACCTCCTCACCCTGCTTCCTGTTAACACACCTCACAACTGCTTTCTGCTTCCCTGGGCAGAGGACAAAGACAAGAACCAGTTGGACATGACAGGACAACAGGCATGGGCAGAAGAGTCTGGAGCATTTCAACTGCCATCATCCATTTCAGAAACCTCACCAGCAGCACATGTGGCTGAGCAGGCAGTGAAGCCCCTGTAGTCCCAGCTGTACAGTTCCTCTGTCTGGATGTAAGGGGCCCCATGGTCCTGGAGGCCTGAAGAGATGCCTGGAACTTTGATACATGGCCCCTGGTTGCAGGGCTTTTCCAGCTGGGGTCTGTCCTCGCCACACTCCTCCTCTGGAAGGTCCACCTCCGTCTTTGTGAATGAGAGCAGCACCCGGCACTTCACCTCCCGAGTTTGCCTGCCTGGCCCACAGGTGGTGCTGCAGGGTGACCAGGGCCCAGGTACGAATCTGAACGCAGAGGCAGAGAACATATGAAGAAAGAGCCATAGCATTTAAACCAACATATTTTTCTTTGACATTTGTTTTGACATTTGTAGTGTGCTTCTTGACATGTTACTGCCACCTGTTGATGTATGGAATAGTGTGAAGCCATTGGTTGTGTATCTTGTCATCCAGGTGCACACTTAAAACATCGCTCCATAGTGTTAAGATAAAAAAAAGTATAAAAAAAGTATAAAAAAGTATTAAAAAAAACAACATCTGCTGTTCTGCTGTTCAGTCTTTGTAGAACCAGATCAGACTAATCAGCTGTAAGGTGGGCCTACAGCACAACAGGTTTTGGGGTGATGGTCCTGTTCTTGTTGCTTTCTATAATTTCACTTCAATCTACAGTTGATACACACTTCAGGCAGGCATGTTACCACCTCCTGATCAGACTGAAGTGGCCAATATTCTTTTACTACGTATATATACTTTGGGTGATTCCATACCAACTCACCCAGAATTCAAAACCTTTCCCAGTTCATGTCATGGATTTTCTTGAACAAATTAAATTAATGTGAGAACTTCTATTAAATTCAAGGGACCTTGTAACATCCTACAGCTCTACTCCAAATACTTTTTTAGTTATGAATTTTGAAGTTTCATCATTCCATCATTTTTGCCATTCTTTGTACGCGTATTCAATTGCTTATTTTTCACTGGATTGGGTCGAAATTTGTACTGAACCTCCAAGAAACCCTAAGGATCATTTGCAGCATTTATTCATGTAAATAGCTGTTGCTGAATAAAAATAAAAAAAATTTACCCGAACAAAGAATCTTTCATTTTCCAAAATTAATATCTCCATTAATGTTCACTTTCTTGCAACCAAAGTTTGATTCTGTGTAGTATTAATATAGTTCTATCACATCTAGAAGTTATTTGCTCCTGCATAAAAAAAAAGAGAGCCTCAGATCTTGCTAAATATTGCTTCAGACCTGAAATACCCACTTTTTAAGACATTTTGACTGTATATTTTCCCAAGAAGGATTATTTTAATTTCCTTGAAACTTTTTCATTGGAAAGTGTTAATATTCATTGCAGATATACAAAAAAATAAAGATGTAATGTAAATCCTTCATCATTTAATATTTTTAAAAAAAAAACATTTTTCGTACTTTTGACTGTCTGTAATATTACATTCAGTGGTTTCATTTCACAGGTAGATATTTGTACTACGTTGACTTCAAGGTTTTCTATCTCCGTGTGATACATATAGAGCCTGTTTTTCATTGGGTTCAGGAAATTTGCAAGTTACAGAGCTGTACAGAGCTCAGATCTCTCAATCAAGTAAACCCCCGTCTTGCACGTCGTAGCGATCCCATGAGTTTCCTGAAACAATGCTGCTGTATGGGCTGCATTTACTTTTCCTTTGCAGGGGAAGGACTTGTCTGTACAAGCAGTGTGAAATAGAAGAAGAGGTGGAGTTAAGTGACCTTTCAATATGTTGGGTGGATTATTTTCTTAAGAATGTGGCCAAATTGTACAGATGCCATTTACACCTGACTGAGATCTGATCACAATGTGACCACCTCCAGATGTTGTCTGGCTGATCCGAATGCATTCCCTTTGTAAGTATTCTGTATGTATTCTGCATGGATTAATGGCCATTAATGTACGTTTTTCAAAATCTGGATAAGAGATTTTTGCAGCTACTTCTGTCTTTCCTACTGGTCATTATTCACACAACGATAAGCGGTTACTTGTAAAGAAAACTTACACATACATATTTTGTAGTGTTTGACCAAACAACTGATGTTTCTCTGGTAAGGGCAGCCTCTCTTAAATCCAACTTAAGCAACATGATATAAGCTTTTCAGAGCTTCCCTTCAAGCCTACAGGGGGTGTGTGTGATGCTCAAAGGGTCGATATTTGCCGGAATATTCCTTTAATACAAATCTTTGCAGCATGCAGGGTAACTACCAGAGCTGAGCTTCACATGCTCATCAAATTAATGTGGCTTACATAAGATTAGCTCGGCTGCATGTGATGAAGATTTGCTGGGGCCTGCTGTAGGTGTGTGTGCAAAGTGTCAGAGGTGCGTGTGCGGGAAGATTTTGAAGAGTATGTTTGCAAAGAGTCTGAGGAGCATATGTGTGTCTGCCAAGTGTTTGAGGTGTGTGTGAGCTCTGAGAGCTGATGGATCCCAGGGAGGCTATCAGAGCTGACCAGGCGCAGAGCAGCAGGCAATAATCACATGCTTATCATCAGCAGCGGAAGGAGAGGAAACAGAGCCGGACAGATTCACACAGCCCTGGATAAGCTGGGTGTGTGAGTGTGTGTAGGGCTATGTGCCTGGAAAATTTTTTTTACATGAATAAATAGTGCATATATAGCGCACAAAATGCTGCAGCAGCACAAATTTAAACATGCAGAGAGGGAGAGAGATTAAATGCACCTCTTGTTTCGCATTCTAACATCACTGTAATAAATTTAATATCTCAATCTTGATCTCTTATGCACAAATAAAGTAAAATCAGTTGAATAAACCAAGAAACAAAAGAGCTAATTTTAAGTTTCTGAGGAGATTCTTCTCATATCAGGTCAGTCTATAAAAACTGCTTTCCCCTTGTGGTGCGACCAGGGCAGAATAGCTTAAAGATTTTTATGTATTTTTCCAAACAAGAACCTCTGGATCATGCCAGCTCCCTTAATTGCATCCACGTGTCTTGGTCGCTCACACTGAAGATGCAAGGAAAAGATGCAAGGTGAGAGAAATCGAAATGAGACGTCCTTTCCTCTCAACCGTCATCTGAAGCGACAGCACAGCTGGATCAGCTGTCAGTCTGAATTTACAGCTCTGTGGCAACTTTAGTTGGAGATCGTGCTTGCATTTATATTGCAAATGCACATAATATCTAAAACCGAAAGTATTATAATTGAGTTGGTTCTGTTAGTGGTCTGACCACTTTGGTGTAAAACTGCACTGACGTTGTGATGCGGTTTCCGATCAGCTGCAACGCTCAATCACTAACAGATTTCCAATAATGGGGTGTGGTGGGAAGGCTGGTTTCGTGTATCCTCCCTAACGTCTCCTCAGAGATCCCTCCTCGCTGCTCAGAGCAGAAATAAGAGCACTGATCATGATGGCAGACTGGAATGATTTCCGGGTCAAGCAAGGAGCGATCAAATAAGGGAATCGCCATGTACCCAAAGTGAGCCCACAGACATCATTCAAACTAAAATTTTAGAATGCTACTGTCTATTAAACTTCACAAAGAACAAAGTGTTTTCTTACAATTTAATACATACTTTATTTTCTGAGATTCTTCTGTAACTGTCTCATGACCAACTTTATTTTAATTTCTCACATTTTTTTGCAGTTGTAAGCTCTGTTGAACTTTTTTGGAGCACTGCAGAAATGTGACTGTACTGGGTTTTCTCCTATTGATCAGAGCGTGTGTGTGTGAATGAGAAAGCGTGTGTGTGTGTGTGTGTGTGTGTGTGGAGTGGAAATACTGCTTGGTTTTGTGCATGGTTGTATTTTCTGTCCTGCCTGCTATTATTAGAGAAGAGTGTTTTAGATGGAAGTGGACACAGAGTCTAATAACTCTTATATTAGTGCTGTCTGACTGTTGTTAATGTACTGTAGCAAAACAACACCGTGGCAGTGAATGAGGAGTGAATGGAGAGTGACTGCTGTGAGGAGAGCAGACTGTGTCTCTTTATAGTTGAGACTCACAGAAGTGCTTTTAGACACCTTTTCATGCACTGGGAATGTGTGTTTGTGTGCATGTGGTCTTTGTGAGGAGCCATTTCAGTTTGAGACCATTATAGTGAGGAAATATCCGCATCGTGAGGACATTTTGGCCAGTCCTCACTACTTCAAAGGACTGTCTCATGGATAAGACTTGGTTATTTATCAAGGTTAGAATTAGATTTGAGTTAGGGTAAGGGTTGGGGTTGGTTGTGATAGTAGTTGTGATAGTGAAGGTTATGGTAAGGGGCTAAGGCATGCATTATGTCAATGAGGGTCCTCACAAGTAAAGAAAGACAAGAAAAAAGGTCTTTGGGTAAATGTCTCAAATGCTCCTTTACTCTCCAAGCGTCTGAGTGGGCAGGCTGGTGTATGTGTTTGATTGACACTTGAGCTGGCAGGGACAAATGACAATCTAAACAAACTTGTGCTGGCAACTGTAGCTCACAGACCAAAAACAATTTTATCATGTAAGCTGATGTTGACATCTGCAGGTAAGTTTTTAAGCTGGTCAGTGTGCTGCAGCTGACAAGCTAATTAGCTGTCTAGTGATGTAAGTTTGTTGCCAATTCAAAAGACATAAGCCCAACACATGTATCCCTGCCTGTATGTAGATGGAGAAGAGGTAGACATTGGTTAGAAAACTAATCTGGGTTTGATATCAAAAAACATTAAGATTAACATTAACACACTACTTTTGTCCAACCTCTGCAGTCTGGATGTGAAAGTACAACTTTGAAAAGGAGGAATTTTGGCCAGGAAACCTGAGAGAGTGCCAAGCTAGCAAGAAATCTCCAGGCTGGCAGCAGCACAGTGACATTTTACAGCCCGCTGTCGGCCCAGTGTAAACAGGTCTTTAGTGATGAATTGAAGTGAAATACATTTTATGGAGCAGATCCTTGTGGCCTTGCTTTCGTTTTTTTTTTT
>NTHP01000079.1:534155-631660 GCA_003416845.1 Oplegnathus fasciatus
TTTCAACACTGAAATGTATTGTTGAGGCAGCTGATAACAGCATAGCCCAGTAAGTGAGGTTTCGGTGATTTGCAGATTTGCAAAGCAGTTCATTCGTCTATTAAAAATGGACTGAATATTTTGTTGGAAAGTAGATCATAACCTTTATTTCAGTGGCATTTTGACAACTGTGTAACAGCTTCCACAGGATCTCCTGGTATTCTTAGCAAAAACTAGTGGTTAAAAAGTACAATCTTTTAGATGTTACCACAGTAATGACGGCTTATTTACTTCTGTCTGCAACAGACTTGTACAGACTTGTGATGTCTGTGAATGTGGACGTGTTTTACACATGTGACGTTGGTGTGCTTATAAGTTATAGTCTGTACGGCCATACGTTTTGGGCGGCGTGTGGATGTGAGCCGATGAAGAAATTTACCTCACTCATTTGTGGGAGGTAACCATCAGACCCTTGTGTGTACACCGTTACTGCTTTATACCAATACGTTTAAATTAAATTATTTTATGGCTGAAATAAAACAACCACGCAATTTAAATTCATTTGGACTTTGAAAACAGGGAGCACCGCATGATGTGTATGTGTCTAAATGTCCATGTGTGTGTGTGTACTCACGTGGGGTCCTCTGTAGCAGTTTGGTGTTCCTCCAGTTCGTGAGCTTGTTTTAACCAGGGCACCTTGGCCTCCACTGGCAGGGATTCTGACAGAGAGACAGAAAATGAGTTACACCCCAGTCATCCCACTCTGACACCAGTGATTAAGGCCCGAATTCATCAAGCACCTCAGAGTAGGAAATTGGTCCCAACTGGACCAAAAGTGATGCATATTGTTCCTACTTTCAGGCATAAAAAATTTAAAAGATTTTATTAACTTTCTTAACCCTGGACAGCCATGCTGTCCCATGCAGGATTTAGAGCTGTCCTGGTAGGAGTTCTCAGTAGGAGGTGAATGACAGAGCAAACATGAGTAGGCATGGACATACTGCATATAATATAGAAGATCTGACATAAAATGACAACAACAAGCAAGACATTGATCGGATTGCACAATGATTGTGCTCATTGCACCTAAAACCTCCCCTCCAATACCTCTCCAATAAATGTGATTTTAAAAAGATTGCATATGCAAATTGTTATCTTGCAAAATATCATTACTCCAAACAAAGACGAGGACACATTGCCAATGAACAGATAACACAGAATCAACATATATAGTTAGGTCTGGATGCATGGTCTCTTGAGGTTGTGGCCAAATGCCTGGATATGCATGATGCATGGAAATGGCATTTTCTCAGTCAACGCAGTATTTGAAAACTGCTTTTATAAATACAGGTAACTTACAAGAACACCAAATCAAACACAAAATGTGTGAAAATTATTAAGGTAGGGAGGGAGCTGAACCTTGTATTAGACCTTCTGAGAAAGATGGCCCTCCCCAACAATATTAACGTTTTCGCTGAGAAAAGTGTTTTCAAGTGGCCATGATATAAGTACGCCACGTCACCCATTACAATCATGGAAAGAACAAACTTGGTGGGTAAGAACCATCCAACGCAAAGCGGAACATTACATATTAGTATGGCTAAATACCCATGGTCAACATGTTTCCTTTCACTTTACAAGTTGGCAGCACGTGTTGCTGAACTTGCATTATATTATATATACAGTCTACGTGTATGTTCCATGAGTATTTTATCCTTCTCAAACTTGATTGGTCCTATTTGCTATTAGCTGATAGTAAAGAGTCAGGACTGCACGTTTTTGAACAAAGGCACACAATTTCAAAGAGAGATTTGTTAATCTGGGAAAAGAACACTTTCTCACAAAAAAGTCAGACCATTGTCCCCAAACATAAGGTCTGTGTGAGAGAGAGAGACAGAGAGATACAGCACACTTGGATCGCAGCATAGTATCTGAGTTTGGCTTCTTTCTAACACTGTGAGTTCTATTATTATGGAAAAAGCTCTTAACTGGCATTTAGAGACATAGAGTACACATGCATGTGAAACTATGAGCTACTTTGGGAGAGAATGAATGGCTTTTAAAGAATCCAGCCGTTTAATGAGCAGGGATGCTCGTTTATGGTCGAAGACGCATCATAAATTAAGGCCACATGATGGAAGCTGATGCAAATGAAGCCTGTTGTTTTTATGGCGAAGGTGGTGACTATGGGCATTAAGGACAGCACACACACACACACACACGCAACCACAGCTAATGCGTTCAGCCTGACTGGCAAAGAGCCCTGAGTCACAACTGCAGTGCTGTTCAGCCTACCATATATCACACACTGGAAGAGTACACACAGAATGGAAAAAAGGAACATATTAACACGTTATATAACATTTGTGCTGTAGAATATGCAACATGTATGTTTATAGGCTTCTATTTTAAATTGACCTTGGAATCAGTTTGTTGCCTGTGCGTGCAGTGTTTTAGTACTGCATGGTCTGGAGATGTAGTTGTGTATCCAAATGAAACAGTACATATGTTGTTATTATGAGTTATTTTCTTACTGGAGTACTGGAAAAATGCAAAAGCCATATACCATAATATACAGACGGGTGACAAATTAAAGGAAAAACCTGAATGCTTGACCCCTACAGTTTGGGGATCTGGTGGCTCTGTTATGCTGTGGGGGACATCTTGCTGGTTTGGGTCCACTTGTCCCCTTAGAGGGAAGGGTCACTGCAAATCAATACAAAGTTGAGTGATCACCTTTATCCTATGATGAAACATTTCTATCCTGATGGGAGTGGTCTCTTCCAGGATGACAATGTGCCCAATCATAGGGCACGAGGGGTCACTGAATGGTTNGACATTTTATGTTGGTTTATCCTTTAATTTGTCACCTGTCTCTATATATAATACAATAACAGGATTGATGAGGGTGTATGAGTATGGTGAATTAGTAAGGTGAAAGAATATAAGATTACTTTCATTAATAATAATTTATCCAATAGGAGAATGTTTATATAAAAAAAATAAAGACATTTGTGAACTTTAAACGCCTGTTCATCACGGTCTTAGATTCCTTACAACACACACACAATTAAAGTATTAATTAGTACCCTACCTCTGGGCTTGTGGCAGGCAATAGGGACCAGACAGTCTTCTTTGACATGAGGTTTGAGTGACGCTTCACAGCCTCCAATGTGCTGCCCACGATGGTCGATGCACAGAACCACCCGGTAGCGCAGGCCACGGCCACACGTCACCGTGCACTGCAGTGAGACGGCAACACACACGTTACCTCACATATTATACACTTTAAGTGGTATCAGTCAATTCAAGTGATTTGGGCTGCGACGAGCAGTTATTTTCATTATCGATTAATCTAGTGGTTCCCAACCTTTTTGGCTTGTAACCTTTATGTCTACTTGTGATCCCACCAGTTTATATGTCGGCTGTGACCAGTTCAACCACATGTCTGTTGTTCATTTTTTTTAGAGTAATGAAGAAGTAAAACTATTCAGTCACTTTTAAGAAATGGGAAGACAGGCTGTAAAAATAAACAAAACTTTTTGTAGCACCAGAAGTTAAACTTTAAGTCTACAAAATGCCAGTAAATAGTGTAAATGTATATCACAGTTTCCCAGAGCCCAAGGTTAAGGGTTCACATTGCTTCTATTGTCAAACCCAAAGATATAGTGTACATTTACAATGATAGAAAACAAAAAAATGCAGCAAATCATCATATCTGAGAAGCCAAAACCAGACAATGTTTGACATTTCTGTTTGATAATTCACTTAAATGATTAATCAAATAATCATTTCAGCTCTACAAGTGATCAGTCAAGTTTCAAGCACAGATGAGAGGGGAACAAAAGAAAGATAAAAGTAAAACTGATGAAAAATGGGTGAATTTTATAGGTGAAAATAAAGCCCTTTGATGCTCAAGAGACTGAGTTCAGATGAGTTTCCCTCTCACTAGTGTAGGATGGGTGGTGCAAACAGACACTTACTGACCTGAGACCACTCCATGGCCACCCACTGGGGGCAGATGAAGGCGTTGCAAATCTGTCGGGTGATAGGGCGAGGGGAGTGGGTGCACTTCCACTCCTCCACCTGGGAGAACTGTCCCTGGGTGTCCTCCTCCACACACAGCACGCTTCGATCCTGCCAGCCGCCACCTTCACCACAGGACACCGAGCACTGGGTCCAGGGGCCCTGCTCCCAGCTGCACACACACAGGACAGGGGCCAAGCTCCCTTAGCGCTTTCTCGGGCCATTTAATGATGCAGCTAACATTGTTTGATAACAGTGCAGGTTGCATCATCATGATGTGTCCTGACCTAAATTTAAAATCTCATTTTTTTAATAAAGCAAAACACCACATTTGATTACATCTGTGGATACTGAAAATAAATTCTATGTAAACAGATTTATATGTTAAGATATCATGGGGGAAACTGAAAGGTGTGCACAGTGCTCTGAAAACTGATTTGGTCTGCTTAGTGCCTAATTGCCACAATTTGCGTCAAAATCCCATTTGTCTTCTGAGTCACAACTGAGTCAAATCTGAATACACAGACATGATACACATATTTTAAGATTCAGTGTGACTTGCACATTCAGAAGATATAATTCTCAGATGTCAATTATAAATAAATCATCCATAAATCCACTTAGAAATCATAGAAAAAAGACACTCCTTATACCTTCAGAACTTGCCTGAGAATCATCATGTTTTTAGTTTGCCTCAGTGTCAAAGTAATCCAGTCTGTTCATCCATGAGTACAATACATTATACTTTTGATGGTGCCAACTTGCCAAATAAGACAAAGAATAATAGGAGTGACAAAATCCAGAAATATTAAACTTTTTCCATGTTGCACTATCAATATATTTTTATTACTAAGGGTCAGAATGTCCCATCAACATGATTCTTGTACCCCAGGAATGCTCGAACTCTCCTCTATCCATTCATATACAGATAACTGACAGAAAGACAACCTGTAGACAGGTGGGGGTCGGAGTTGGGTCTTGATTTTGTCAGAGCGCCTAAATCTTGATCAGGACTATTTCTACGAAGACCTGCTTTAAATCGCCCAAGGCATGATGAGTTTCTCTGACACTTTTCCACAGCTAATGTCTAGTCCACTTTACACTTAAGCTTTAGAATCTGCTGTCAATGATTACAGCCAGACCCCCATTATACTCCCTCACACATAAAGGAGGGCGAGGACAATTACGAGGCATTATTATAACAATCAAGGTTGTTCTTCACAGTAGGAGTTTGTCATATTATGATGTAATCAGATAATAGCTGTGATTAACAGCAATTCCACTACCAGTGGGACATCAGCCTCGACAGACCATAATCTATCTTCATTTCTCCTGCTTGCGAGAACTGACGCACCTAACTGGATGACAAAGCAAACAAGTAAAGCACTCATTTGCAATACAACAGCCTGTTTACACACAATGAGAATGTTACATTTACTCACAGAAGCGATGGCAAACAAACAGGTGCCAGGCTTTCAGTGCTGGAGCCATTAAAATTCTCTGCAGAAACTGAATTTCCTTTCTTATCTCTCTCTTACTAGCCTTTACAGTTTTGCCAGGAACTGTAACAATTTAGTTGCAGATGCTTTCTCCCATTATGTTCCCTTACTTGAAACTAGGATGTCAGCAGCCATGTCACTGACAAGGAATCAGTGGACTAAACTCTTGTATGATTATCTGGGTGCAGCCTTCCTGTCTCCTACAAAATACAATTCTATACTACTAATTTGCTTTGCCATATACAGTATGTTTAGGAGGATATGTAATTTATAGAATATGTTCACTGGTAATGTTTCTCCCAATATGGTAATTCAAACGTGTGACATTCTTATAGTGCACGGAAGTCATAGTGAGGTGGTTTGGGTAGATGACCCTGGAGACCAGGTTTCTCATCCTGCATCACACGTGTGGTGGTTTAGTGTACTAAAACAAGGGCTGCAGCTACCATCGACAACAGTGAGGTCAAGTCCTCAGTATTTTTCTGTGGATATAGGGTTTTTTTTTAAATTTTACAATTAAAAATGCTTGGCTGAAATCTTAAAGGGCTTTAAACACATCCATCCTGAAGGGGGAAAGTTTTTCTGTGCTCACCTTAAATCCCAGTTTAACACCTGGACGTACCAGCAGGATTTGTAACATCACAACTTAGTGATGCTGATTCCTCAAAAACAAGAATATTAAATCATCAGTGGGACAGCACTCCAATTAAATGTTTTTAAAATGCATGGAGGTTTCAGGCAGGGACCCTTCAGCATGTAAAGTAGCAATGACAAATTAACCCAAGCAATAAATCATTTCATCAGACTGCTGTCATACCAGTGATTTTTTTCAAATGAGACTTCCACAAGACAAATCAAGGGCCGGGGTTTTTTTTTTTACTATGGAAACAAATAATTATGGGTAAAAACAATAACAAAACAAAAAACAAAAATTTTCAGATGACAGACCACACAATAAAAAATTATCCAGTGCTATACAGTACATAGCAGCATATAGTATAAACATATATGCACTGTAACATTTCAACAGTTATATGACATGTCAGCAGAGATTAAAGTCAAGAGGGCCATCTGGGGAAAAGCGTCCTGGTGTGCAACACAGCCAAGTATGTCTAAAGGACCTGATGGCTTATTATCGTTCTCTCCCTGTGACAGAGTGTGAGGCAGTCACTGCTGATCACACCCAATGGGACCACTGTGCCAGGAGCTGAGCTCACAGAGCTGAAAACACCACATCTATGGCACACACAGCCAACTACTTTTGGAAGGAATTATATGAAAAGAACTCATATGCAAAACTGGAGCGCTCTCTCTCCCCAATGGATATATGAAGTCAGACTGAAGAGGATTGATTGATGGGTAATACTTTACTTTGGGCTGTGGAATAGCACTGAGTGACTGTTTTTAAGACACAATGAAATGAGAGCAATTTTTTCCAATTTGCTCCTTCTCTATGTAAAATGATGGTGGGTTGGAGGGCTGAAGGGAGGGTAGTCAAGACCTTTTTGAAAGCACAGGGAAGGCCTTTTTTTCCACAATCCTAACTATATTTTATTTTTATACTATTGCCTTTCCTTTGATTTATTATTCAAAAACAAACAAATATCCATTGTTCATAAAGGTGCTCACCATATTCAAAGGACAACATATTTTTGCTTTTTATAATTATGCTGGGGATAGTCTTCCTTTTTTAAATCAGTGAAACATAAGGTTCAGCCCATCTCCCCACCTAAGTAATTTTGTTTCTCAGAAACAAAAAGAAAGTTTTTATAATTTATAATGTGCATAATTTAAGAAAAACTTATATTTCTCCAAAAGTCTTGTGTGGCAGATTTAACGCATCTCTCCCTGAGAAAGAAGTTTAATGTGTTCAGATAACTCCATAACTCTTATTTACCTCCTTTTTGCGATTACTTCTTCTACTTCTGGTTACGTCAGGGTGCATCAATGGATGCATTCCAACCACTAATCATACCACGGATTTCTGAACACTTTCTGCCCACTCACTTCCTGTGTTGCATCTCACCCAAGAATCTGTCCAAACTGGAAATATGTCAAATGATGGATGAAACACAGCAGTGAACTACTGTTCCTTGTAACTTTTAAAATGAAGGATTGTAAGATTTACTTACCGAGGCAGTGGTTGGAAGTGATCATATGGCATCACCTCTTTGAATCCATCACTGGAGAAGACAAAATATCACAAAACACGAAACATATGAGACTCATGATATCCAGATAGCAGCCCTACAGGTCATAAGAATCTTGGGAAAGTATATATGATAAGTGTATGCCCACACAGAGTGCTTATTAACAGCTGTCTGGCCTACAAGGTTATAATAAAGTGGAAAAAGAGTGTCAAAAGAAAATGCTTTGCACAGCTGATTTAGAATGTCTTAGAATACCTTGTCTGCTCTTTAACCTATTGATTAAATCCTCTATTGACCCAGTCCTTCATAAGAGAAGCACTGAGATGTGCTACGAGGATAATCAGCTGTTTCATGCATTTTTTGTGGAAGGTCTGAAAATTGTAATGATTTGGCTTGGCCTGAAAATCTGAACTCCACCTGATCAGATCCTAAGCAAAGTCCACTTCAGCAATGCCAAACATAGCATGCTGAGGTAACAGGGTTAAACCTGGTTTGAGCCTGTTTCTAACCAGTCAGGCCGCATTAGACTGCTGCATATTGTTATGAACAGCAAAGCTCTCACATTTAAGTCCTGTCAAAGAGTCCTTGTAAAAAACACTGACAGCTTTTTTTGGATTTTGATACCAATTAAAAATAAGATTAATGACTGCTGATACTGGGAGCCAGTATAAGAATAGTTCAACTTTTTGGGATCAATCTATTCAATCAATTCATTCATTTTCTTTTAGAGAGTGAGATGAGAGTATAGTTCCACTCTTGTGTGTTCAGTACAGAGCTGGAGTCAGGACATGCTTGGCCTAGCTTAGCATAAGGATTGGAAGCAGGGGGAAACACTAAGCTTGGATCTGTCCAAAGTGAAAAATTACACCTACCAACACCAAGCTCATTAATGAACACAGTGTACCTTGTTTGTTTAATCCATAGGCCAACCATATCCTGACTCCATCTCTGTACTAAATACACAAACATGAGAGTGGTGTCAATCTTCTCATCTCAAGAAAATGAATAAACAAACAAATGAACGTACTTTGCCAAATGTTGAACAGAATGGACTGCATGATGTCTCCCCGTAATGTGAAATGTTTGTTAGTACTGCCAGTCTCACTGAGAATCAACAGTCCAGTCTAAATCTCTTAGTAGCAGTTTTTAGCTCATTACTTGTACAACTACAGCCATGCTTTGGCTAATCTTACAGGTATGTTTGTTGTACACTATATGCTTTATGGTTTGCTGCTTACTCGAAAGTGTTGTAATATCTGTTTAAATGTTTTCATGTTAACATTTTTAAACTCATCTTACTTACAGCTGATCTAATACAAAGCTTTGTCCTTTTTTATACCTGTGCATTTTGCTCTTAATATTTGCTATCCATGTTAAGTAGCAATTATAACATCCAGCCAGGAACCCCAGATGAAACTAGACTTTTTTTGAGCATTGTCCCTGTCAAGTAACCAAAATTAAAGAAAGCACTTAGTGGAGAGCAGCGCCTTACCAAAGCCTAATAATGTCTGCACTTAAGTACTTTCACAATCAACATTGTGCAGGGTGGTTGACATGGAGAACATCATGGTAGCCATAGTTTGGCCTGGTGGTGGCACTAAGGGAAAGATCACGGTGCCAACAGAGTCAAGTCTGTAGGTTTCTTACATAATTTGTGTTTAAATGGGTGAGGAGGTGTGTTCATACTGTAGTAATAACGTAAGTGACTGATGTTAGAACTGGACAAAAAGTTAAGGTTTTTCCAAAATACCGATTCCAGTGGGTGTATCCCACCTCTTGCCCAGTGCATGATGCAATAGGCTCCAGCCCCGCAACATCCTAATTTAGAGAATGGCTGCATGGGTTGAGGGGTAATGGTATCAATATATTCCTGAAATGTTGGTTTTTGTGACATCACAGATACAGAATACATCTTGTAATGATGCCTACTTCTCTGGGCAGGGGTCCATGTTGCACTCTTTGAGTTTTGGTGTGGGTTTGGTGTTTTCAGGATAGCTGTTACAATGGTGCTCAGGCAGGGTCTGGTTGGATCGGATGTCTGTGCATTCTGCAGAGTTTAGCTGATAGCCTGGGGGAGGAAAGTAGACCCAAACTGTTTAACTGCATGTTACTGGATGACTAACCAACTAAAACGATGTTTAATCATTCTTCAAACACTGTCGACTGACTGATGGTCAGCTCACCTCCTCCACAGGTGACCGAGCAGGGGAAGAAGTCGGTCTCTCTCCACTGGTACCTGATTGGCTGGTAGAAGAGAAATTGGACCACTGTGTCCTTGGGGCCTCCATACTTCATCTGTACAACATGTAGGGTGAATGAATAGTAGAGAAGAACAGCATTATGTTAAATACTGTAGTATAATACTGTAGTGTAGAATGATGAGTTCTACTCCACCACTGAGAACAGTTGAGTTTTGCAGTTCTATAGTTGTTCTGTAGTGTGATTCTAAAGGAGTTTTTGACAAGTCTGAGAAAATTACTGGAGTGACATCACGTAAGTAATCTCAGCTTGATATATATCTATATATATCTATATATATCTATATATCTATATATAGAGAGAGAGAGCTTGATCCATACTAGTGACTAAAAGTCAGGATATGTCCGCCCCTTCTGGAACACTTTTGAGCATTCTTTTGAAATCGGTCTTCTTGCAAGTCTCCCAACTCTTCTGAAATGCAATCGTGGCATATCTTTATAAAGGAATGTTTGACAGCGACAGCATGCAGGTTCTTGCGGTCTTGCCAGCTTTAGTACCATCATGCCTGACCAGAGACGTAAAACCTCTGCACATCGACCATAATTGGCAACCTGCGGTATACCCAGACACGCTGCACAGAACTGTTGGATGGACAATCTGTTTTTTTTAGAGAAATAGTTCATTACATCTCTTTGTGTATGGTTTATATGAAGTAGCTGTGAAGCAAGACAACAAACCAAGTTAACATTGTAGAAAAAAATCATCATATTCAATAATTAGTAATACTGTTTTGTCATTGGCTTTTTCATCAAAGAATTAAGCTTTTTATCTTTTATTGCTGATATACGTATGTTTCACCCACAATTTTTCTGGACTCTTCATATAAAGTGAAAATCAAAATGTTGCCTAATCACTATCATGAGAGTGTGTGAGGCTGAGCAAACATTTTGTGTACAGCTCTCTGCCCTCACCACAACACCGCAAAACATAACACTCCAGGTATAAGAGTCTAATGTACACACTGTAGCAAAGCAAAGAGAAGCAAGAATCTTTGGTCTAAATGCTAGCCTGACCTCCTCGAGCAGATTCCTTGAAAGCCTCAGAGCCCTGAAGGCAAAGGCAGAGTCACCTTTAGACCTCCATCTGAACCTTGGAACCGCCAGAGGATCCTATGCTACTTGTTACAAGGAGTTAACGGCAGTGCAGATTTTGATTTATAGTTGTACTGTATTGTCCTTGACCAGCCTGTGTCTTCAACTTCATTGATTTTGTCTTCACTACACCAGCACTGAAAACAGGTGTAGGTGTTTCTGTAGGTGCACGTCAGCTACAGCTGGCTAGCAGCTCCATAGCTACCATAGCTTAACACACCACTATAAATCCTCCTTTAGACTGTGATCCAGCTCAAGTGCAAAATAATCTTAACTCAGCGTCCACTATTTAGCTTTTTCCAAAGCTTTCCAACTGCATCCCTCGGTCTTTATCAGCAGATGGGGTTGATGGGGACCGTGAGATGCAGTTGAAAGCTCCAAAAAAAGCTAAAGTTTATTTCTCCAAACTACTATTTCGAAAGTCAAGAGTGAAACTTCAGGCTCAACCAATTTAACAAACCCAAAACAATAGGAGCAAACTCCTGATGTCTGTCAAAGATGATTAGCAAAATCTGTAAAATGCACAGGTAGTCACTGTAAAGATGCTCAAATGAAAGTACAGTAATGTGATCTCTCCTCCTAGCTCTGATTAGAAGCCTTGCTGTAGCATTTATGCAGCAACTATCTGAAGGTGGGAGAAAGGTAATGAATATTTTCAGTTAAACAAAGTAGTGGCTGTATTTTTGTATTGTTTGATTTTGTAAATGGTGAAAACATGACTGGGCAACAGAAGTGATCTGAAAACCAAAGTTAAGGTCATAGTCAAACATCACCCTGAAATTTCTGGCTGATGATTTGACGCAAACTGAAATCTTTCAATCTTTCACTAAATGTTTCAGTAAGTGAAAGGGTTACGCCTTCTTAATTCAAAAGGCAAAGACCTGCCTTAGATAGTGAAATGTGTGCTTTCCAGCAGCCCCTCCTTTTCTTTTGATGATGTAATTGACGTGTAAGTCATTCATCACAACCTTGCAGCTTTGGCTTTGTGGACCAAACTACTGAAATTGTCTTCTATACACTGATCTTTCAAACACAGAACATAATGTGTCATATTTATCACCAATTCATTGTAATTACATACTGTAACTTAAAGCATACAATGTCACCAATGGGGAAAAGCACACTAAACAAAAGGGTGGAAATGTAGAGTGAATTAACCTCTGACTGAGTCGAGTTAAAAATATTAGCAAACACAGAGGCCAACAGTACAGCACCAAGAGTTTAATCTGCAAAATTCTGCCCTGCAGTACACATGGCACAACCAGAAACTGCTGTTACAACATCTACGCACATCAGTAAGTTCCAAACCATGGTGGCAGCTGTGACATAATTTTCAACTGCTAAGCATGTGCACAGACAAGCTGTGGTTGAATTTCATCCAGAAGGGAAGTCTTATTGAAATGTTGCCCTTGCATCCACTTGAGATTTGTAATCACCACTAGAGAAGTGTGACGCTGTAGAAGACTTAGTGGATATTGGGAGTCAGTGCTCTGGTTCCAACATAAACTGGACAAATCCTTTTCATCCGCACATCAGATAAAACTGTGGACAATCAAGGATTTGGATCACACTCCTCACACTGTATCTATTAAATCAAATCAGTAGTATCAACACATTTACTGACTTGCGGACAGTATATAAAATAAAGGCTCCTTTCGATTTAAGAGCTTATCTTGTCTGGTGGGAATAAGATGCAGGAACCGCTCTTGGTTCATTAGGCTGCCATCCAAATACTGCATGATACTACATAAGGACATGTTAGCTCCATGTTACAGGATGAGATTGGTGGTCATCTATATGTTTCTTATTATCAACAAATCCTATAAAATGACCAAAACCAACAAGCTGATAGTCTTTCTCTCAATATTTTGCAACAACCCCATTTGTTTCTATTGAAGATATAGATATAGTTTCATTTTTAAAAGAATAGTTCAACATTTCAGCAAATACTCTTATTCGCTTTGTTTCTGAGACAGAGATGAAAAAATCGATATCAATCTTATGTCCGTGCTCGCTCATTAATACGTATGTCTTTTGTTTAATTTGGGCGTATAAAGAAATATAAAAATAACATTTTGCAGAGGCAGTTATGAGGTGTAAGATAAGAGTTTTGATTTTACGGTTGATAAGCATAGGTTTTATGTCCCTGTCAAGGCACAATGGTACCAAACCCAGCAACCTAACTGTGACCACAAGTCTCCGGGAAGCTGCACCAAGTCACTGCATCTGATTTTTTGTTCACCAAGAAAGAGTTCAGTAAAAAAGCATATTTCCCTAAATTTAAAACTATTTCCTTATAAAAGGCTCAGTAAGTCCCTAAAACAGCTGGGTACTGTAGTTTTTAATAAACATTACTCTAAATAGAGTAAATAGCACATTTGTTTGGGACCATTTTCAGCTGTAGATTTGGTGAGTATTTCTGGCAGCAGGACGGTGTATGTGGGAATGACTAAACTAAAATACAGTCTGTGTGTTCATGGTAATGTGAACATGTCACCCAGTGCAACGGTGTGCCTAACTGATGTGGTCTTAATAGTTTTTTGGACAACAATGGAGCCCTATGGCACATAAGAATAAGACTTATTAGTCGGACAATTCATTGTTGTTTTGGGTCTTTTCATAGGTTTTGTTGACAAGAAGAAAATAAAGAATATCACTTATCCTTTAAAAATGTAGAATGGTGTCAGAATGTGGCCTTTAACTGCAACATAAAAGGGGCTATGAAACAATACAGCCACTACAAATAGGAAGATTTATTGCTATTTAGATTTAGCAGGCCTCTCCAACAGTAATACTAGTAGTGCCGCTGGCAACAACCTCACAATCTCATTAAAGAAATCCCTGCATTGCTAAATATTATGCAACAGACTGATTTATTTATGCTGTATCTCTTGTATCTATAATAAAATATGTACATCAGAAGCCCAACGTCCTAAGGCTGTTTTGCCATAAACCTAGGCCTGCCTTCTTTCCTTTGTTTCACCTTGACAATGTAATCAGCACTGAGTGGGCCATGTGTCCTGAGTGTCTGCCTGTCTGTCCCTCTTTGGAAGTCCAAGGAGGTGTTTCCTATCACGTAGGAGCCTGTAGACACCAGACCGGTCTCCTCCTTCCTCCCCTGAAGAGAGATGGCTTCGATAACTGAGGGAGAGACAGAACAAGAGGGACATTTATTATTGTACAGTAATTTTCAATATTAACTTCATGTTTTAACTTAATATTGACATATTACCTTTATCATGATATAAAAACTTGAGATCTAGTGTGCAGTGGGATTTAAACATATACAACAGTCACTGCAGAAAACACTATTTCTTGGGGAGAGATACCATCAGACAAGGTAGTGCAGACCAGATAATACAATTCTGCAAAAGCACAAGTAAAGTCAAAAATCAATAAATCAAGACAAGGATGTAGACAAGAGAAAAAAGAAAAGAGCAGGATGGAAAAAGTAATACACAATACAGAAAAAATGGTTACAGGCCACATCTTTGGCTTGCTCTTCAGGATTGTTTAGTTATAAAAATACTACATTGGTATGAAGTCCAGGAAGGTACAAAAGACGAGCAGGTGTTGTTAAGTACCCACATTTCAGGCCGAAAATCACAGAACAAAGTATTGTAAAGCCACATAAAAAGGAGCTGTTTGGCAAATATCACAAGTGTGCAGCAAAATATCATTGTGTTTTTAGCCCATCCATCCATTTTACAGTGCTTACTGAGGTGTGTCCCGTGGTGGCAGCAGGCACAGCAATGTAGCCCGGATGTCCTTTTCCCCAGTCATGTCCTCCAGCTCCTCCTGGGGGATCCCAAGATTTTCCCAGGCCAGATGGGATACATAATTCCTCTACTGTCGTCTGGGTCTGACCCAGGTTCTCCCAATTGGATGTGCCCAGAAAACCTCCAAAGAGAGGCGTCCAGGAGAGGCATCCTGTCAGATGCCCAAACTACCAGAACTAACTCATTTTGATGGGCAGGAGCAGCAGTTCTACTTTGAGCTTCTTCTGAATGTCTGAGCTCCTTTCCATATCTGTAAGGCTAAGCCCAGCCACCCTGGGAATGATATTTATTTTGTATACTTGTATCTGCGACCTCATTCTTTTGGTCACTACCGAAAGCTCATGATCATAGGTGAGGGTTGAAATAAAGATGGACTAGTATATCGAGAGCTTCGCCTTCAAGCTCAGCTCACTCTTCACCACCACAGTCCGGTACAACACTTGCATTATTGCTGCCACCACCAAATGCATCTCAATCTTGCATTCCATCTTACCCTCACTATTGAAACTGAGATACTTTAACCCCTTCACCTGTGGAAGCAACACACTTCCAACCCAAGTGAGCGAGCTACCATTTTGATGGAGAAGAAGATGGCGCTGAGGATGACTGCCGAGCTCCTCCTCAACTTTGCTTTTTATCTGTTTTATTTTGTTATTTATTTAGATTTTTTTGAAACATGCGCACTGCCCAAGCAAGCCCTATCATAAAATATGATAGAGAACAACTTCTGCACATCAGGTCTACAGCACTTTTTCGCCACAACCAATGAACAATGGGGAATATCCATGGCTGGGATTACCTGTTGCTGTACCTGGAGAGTGTAGACGACGAAGGAAACAAGGGTCACGGGCCGGAGTACTGGTCAGGCTGAGGAAACGAGGAAACCAGCCTCCTCGAGTATTCTTCTGGCTAACATTCAGTCACTAGATAATAAGCTGAATGAACTCAGGAGCAGGATGGCTTTTCAACGGGACATTAAGAACTGTAACATTAAGGTTTTCACAGACACTTGGCTTGAACCTTCAATCCCGGACATTTTGAGAGCAACTCCCTGGCGGAGGAGGTACAAAAGGCCCAGGACCCCTGCCCACCTGTAATATCTAAGACAGATGTGTGTAGATCGCTTAAACAGATTAACGCACACAAGGCACCTGGACCTGATGGCATCCCTGGCCGAGCTCCCAAGGTGTGTGCAGATCAGCTGACGGATGTCTTCACCAACATTTTCAACCTGTCACTGCTCCAGTCTGTAGTCCCCACATGCTTCAAGGAGATCATCATTGTGCCTGTTCCCAAAAAAATCCAAAACCCTCTGTCCGAACGACTACCGTCCAGTAGCACTCACCTCCACCATCATCAAGTGCTTTGAGCGGTTAGTCAAAACATTCATCACCGCCTCCCTCCCTGACTCACTGGACCCACTTCAGTTTGCCTACAGGCCAAATAGGTAAACTGATGACGCCATCTCCCTAACCCTCCACACTGCCGTCTCCCACCTGGACCAGAGGGACACATATGTGAGAATGCTGTTCATTGACTACAGTTCAGCATTTAATACCATTGTGCTCGCCAAGTTCGTCACCAAGCTCAGAGACCTTGGGCTCAACACTGCCCTCTGTGATTGGATCCTGAACTTCCTGATGGGCAGACCCCAGGCTGTGCAGATAGGCACCACATCCTCCACCCTGACTCTCAGGGCTGCATGCTCCCTGTTCAAACATGACTACGTGGCCACCCACAGCTCCAACACCATCATCAAATTTGCTGATGGCACAACCGTCATCTGCCTAGTCACTGGCGACGATGATCAGGCAGATGCCAGGACAACAACCTCCATCTCAAGCTTCAGGTACCTCGGGGGCCACATCAGCGATGACCTGGATTCACTTCACCAACACCATCATAAAAACAGGCAGACAACAGCTCTTCTTCCTCTGCAGGCTGTGGAGGTTCAACATGGACTCCAGGATAATCTGTAACTTCTACAGGTGCACCATAGAGAGTATCCTGACTGGCTGCATCACCACCTGGTATGGCAGTTGCACCACCCTCAACCGTTAGCCCCTACAGAGGGTGCTGAAAACTGCTCAGCACATCACCAGGATGGTGCTGCCATCCATGAAGGACCTCTACACCCAGCGGTGTATGAAGAAGGCCAACAGGATCATTAAAGACCCCAACCACCCCAGCCACAAACTGTTATGCCTGCTGCCGTCCGGAAGATGGTACCGCAGCATCCGGTCCCGCACCACCAGGCTCAGGAACAGCTTCATCCCTCAGGCCATAAGACTGCTGAACTCTTGAGCTCACAATCTCATTACTGTCTTTCACTTTACTTGCACCTTATTAATACTGAATACTTGTTACTTAATACTTGTCACTTTACCCCACTTTATATTGTTTACATTTCCATTTATATATATTTATATATATTTATGACTACCGTTTGTACCTCCATTTTATCACTTCTGCACACCTGCCTCAAGAGTATTATATTTCTATTTGTATTATATTTATATTTATATTCTATTTTCTATTTTCTATTTTTCTATTTCATTTTAGTGTGTTATATTTTATTTTATATACTATATTCTATTCATATATCTTGAACTTTTAGTAACTTTTGATGTGTGATACATATTTTTGTGCATTGTTAGAGGAAGCCTGGGACTTAAGAATGTCTTTGCCAACGACTGCTTCCATGTAAGTGCTGTGCACATGACAAATAAAATATTGAAATCTGAAATCTGAAAAAACATTTCTACTGGAGTACTATAGTCTCAGACTTAGAGGTGCTGACTCTCATTCCAAATGCTTTACATTCAGCCACAAACCATCCCAGGCTGTGTTGGATGTCACACGTCAGTGAAACTGACAGAAACAAATAGAATCAGTGAGAAGGCACAACCCCGGCAAAGCCCAACACCCAATGAGAATGTTGGGTTTTCGGTATGTTCAGAGAAGCTGTACAGATGAACAGACTAGTCAGGAGCATTTCTGAACCCAGAACAGCAATCCATCTTTCAGTGCCCTCCTAGTTGGCTGAGGCGGTATTTTCAATCAGCACGAAGGAACATTTCAGGAGCTCCTTGCAACTCCCTACTCCTCAATGAACTAGTGGAATTCCTTAGCTGCACCTGCTTTTGCAAGGTATTTTCCAAAATGAGGAGTTCAGGCTGTTAAATTATAAAGCTGGTGGCTAAATTGCACAAGTTAGTCTGTTTTTGCCTGCTGGCATACTTTGCTGTGATGTTATAGCTTCCTAGAACTAAACACTTAAACACTCTAAACTAACACTACTGGCATGTAGATGGACTGGTAATCTTTTGCAGTTTCCCTGTTTTGTAAAGAGTGCCTCTATATTTGTAAGTATGTTCCAATTCCACTCAAAATAACTTCTGGGGTCCCGACAACTTTTAGAAAGCACTTTTTCGTTTACTCCCAACATGATGATGAGTTTCATAGCTTCTTGTTTTGTTGAAAACACTTCCAGTGCCTTTGGCATTGGGCTACAGATCATTCTGGTCTGTACCACCAGACTGATACTGATACCTGTGTCTTTCCAGTCATCAAGACTCAGTGCTCCGAAAGCACACAGTGGCCTCGGCCTACTGTTAGGTTACTGTAATCTGTGATTCATAATGACAATGAGACCACAACACAGTGAAATTACAGTATGGCGAGGAAACACCACATGATGTCTTTATTAAGCATCTGTGACATTGATGTCTTGGCTGACATGTGGGAAAACAAATATTGGATAGATAGTTATCCTTCCTGCGAGGGCTAATCATTTTCAGATGGTGTAAGACAAAGCATCAGCCACTGCTCATGTTGCATTTCTATTTCTGACTTTTCTCTATTTAGACATCTTTCACTTTATAATTAGAAATCAAAAATTTTCTTGACAAAGTATTTATTTTCCACAAAAAAGAAAAAAAGTAAGAGCATTTGAACAAATCCGCTTATTTTTGACATTAATTATAACCTTTTTCCCCAAAGCTTTCACAACTTGAAACAATTAACAATCCTATAGCTTTGCCATATCATGAAAAGAAGTCATTCAAAATCAAAACAACCTGTGTAAAGAGGGCCCTGTGTTGCCAATGGTTAAAATATGATTAGACTTCTAATAATATTTAGTTTCAGAGGAGTTCATGAACTTGGGAGCTGAGTTAGCTGAGCTGTAAATGTGTGTTTGATTTCCTCTTTTTTACTATGGTCTCTCTCTCCCTTCAGCTTCTCTCTCTAGTGTTCCCCATCCGCCACACTGATCTCCTGGTAGCTGATGAATGATCTGCTAAAGTAATTCTTAGGTCACTCCTCGATTCTGAAACATCTGACAAAGCACACATCCAGTAAATCCTGAAGCTCTCCGGGGTATTACGCTGTCAGAATTGAGTATATTAGCAGGGTAAGGCTTGTGGACACGTGCTGGGTTTATCTGCGTTCATCGTGGGCTCTTCCACTCCTTATAACTGACAATAAAATAGGTCAGGAAAACCCAAATGACACAAACAAATACTCAAAAATGCTCTGAGGATGTAAATCACAGGGTTCAGGCTGGGTAGAACGTTTTTATTTATTTCACATCCAGATGGTGGAGGTTTTAAAGAAAAGTTTTATATTCTTCCTTGCTCGTTATTGCAATGCATATTTTAAAGGAATATATCATGTAATTACTATTCCTTAATACACCAAGGTCGATTTCACACCTGTAGCTTTTTTCATTTGGTATGGGTACAAAGACAATAAAAAATCAATAGTTGCAAATTAGTTCTGGTTCATTTCATGTTCACACTGACTTACTACAACCAAACCAAGGGGAGTAAACATAGACTGACAGACAACTCATTCATTTGACATGGACAGGAACATGCTGCACTTCATTGCCCGTTATGCACCTGATTCACTTCACAAGAGGTCACAAAGAAGTAGATAGATATGAATATCACTATTGCAAGATTGTAATTTGGACTTTATGTGACATAAATAGTGAATGAATGAGTCATCCTTACGTAACATTATAAAGAGTTCCAGTGAACAGCATAGTTCATGTTAGTTTAATAGTTGTTAAGCTGATGAATTCAAGCTTAAAATCCTGCAGTTGGTCCACTTTGTTTGCACCACTAACAAACTGCACCAGGGTTCACTTGGAGGTAGCATTCAATATTACTTTCCATTCAGTTGGCGCTTTTGTCCAAGGCAACATATTTTTTCACATACACATACATCATGAGCTATATGTCTTGCTCAAGGAAACACTGACCCTTTGACAGAGAATCTAGGGATTGATGCAATGATTGTTCTCTACTGAACATTCAATCCAAAGACCAACACAAGAAAATAAATAAATACATAAATAATTAAATAAAATTTAATGAAATAAAATTCAGAACATAAGTAACATAAAATAATTCCATATTCTTTGAATTTTTTGTTGTTGTTTTTCAAATAGTATCATCTCACATGGTTGAGATTTTCTCATTAATAAATCTAACCATGAATAAACAGTATATGAGTGTGTGAATACTCTGTATCAAATGCATGAGTCTCACATGCACTTAATCAGATACCAAGCTGATGGAAAATAAACTCGTGTACAGGTAAGTAAGCAGGGGGAATTAAAAATACAACTCAGAGTATGGGCTGAACTGTAGTCACTCACCTATCATATCAGGTCCTTTGGCATTCAGTCTGAGAAAGCGGCTTCCCACTGGCACCTCCAGAACTGTCTTCAGAGCTGCAGGCAGACACAAAGTTGGAAAGGCTTAATTTCAACATACTTCAACATACGTTCATACTTCAATAGTATAATAAACAGAGGGGTGGCAAATTGATGGAAAAAAAACTGTATAACTGAGTGGACAATTGAACACCTACAGTATGGGAGATTTTGGAGTGACATGTTAGACAGCATTCTCCACCTACATCATCAAAACACCAAAAAAGGGAATTTTCTGGAATTTTGGAAGAGCGGTGCTCCATACCTCCAGTTGAGTTGAGTTAACTTTATGACCATTACAACTGTTATGAAATTGTCTTGGTCAGCTCATAGTGTAACACGATGGACAGGTTAACAATCAACACACAATATCAATAAAACCACCATGTGAATGGATATATTAAAATGCACAGAATATCATAAATAACAGACACAAAGACAGAGCAACACCGTGTTGCCATATTGCGTTGCCATTTTTCTCAACAATCCCCTACAGAGTTGCAGAAACCTGTAGCCTCATTTTGCTGATTTGCAAATTGCTGGCTTGTCATTTTGAACAATATAAATAAAACTGACTTGACTTGGAGAAGCTATGACAAGGAGCATAGACGATGTCCTGGTGGCAACACTTTCCATTAATTTGTCACCATCTATGTACATAAAATTAAAGCTGAACTAAACGCTACCTTAATATAAACAATGGATCAAATGCGAAAGGGGTTACTCATAGTGATAAATCCACACAGCATTATTACCAACTCTGCACTTCCCCTCAGCTTTATAGAGCAATTTAGAGTCTTTCAGCTCACTGTTTTGGTTTTACGGCCCACAGCTTTACTTAGCTGTGAACATAATGGAGCACAAGCAGCTTAAAAGTTTTCTTGTAAACAAACAAAAGTTATGTTTCCATCCAGTGTTACATATGTACCACAATGCTTTGTGTTTTGCTGCTCTAACAAATGTGTTGAATGCATTTCCTTCCTTATAGAACATTTGCAAAACGCAGTTTTTAAGCATTTTAGATCGAGCATTGTTGCTGGATGTTACATCCTTGTTTACTTGCTAGCAGTCTTCTTCTTCTTCCCTTTGTTTGCTGGTGTATTGCAGCATATCTTGGCGTATTACCACCACATGTTGATCAGTTGAATAGTGTGAAACCATTGGCAGGACTGCGTGTCGAGTCACCCGTGTGTGCGTGCGTGCGCATGTTCGTCTTCATGCACATGCACAAGATAAACAAACGGAGAAAAGAATGTTGCTAATGTTGCTCTGCGTCTATTGGATGTGTAAATAGGAAACTGTTTGCTAACACATTCGCTATAATAACTTTAAGGTGTCAGCATGTCAGATGTTTTGTTTGTAGCTTTTTCCACTGCTCCCCACATTGCATTAATTTTAGCGTTAAAATTCTGATTTCATCGATTTAGAAACAAATCTTTTTTTTACGTAAAGATACATTCCCTGATCTTGTTGTAACATCCAATAGCACTCTGAAATGTACCAACTGTACTCCCATCTCATCAAACCAACCAACATACTCAATACAGTTCACATATCTGTGTCTATATTTGTGTCTATGCAAACACACTTACACTATATGGACAAAAGTATTGGGCAACCTACACATTACACCTACAGGAGCTTTTATGACATCCCATTCCAAATTCATAGGCATTAATATGAAGTTGGTCCCCCCTTTGCAGCAATAACAGCTTCCACTCTTATGGGAAGGCTTTCTACAAGATTTTGGAGCGTGTCTGTGGGAATTTTTCCCCATTCATCCAGAAGAGCATTTGTGAGGTCAGACACTGATGTTGGACTAGAGGGCCTGGCTCGCAATCTCCGTTCTAGTTCATCCCAAAGGTGTTCAATGGGGTTGAGGTCAGGGCTCTGTGCGGGCAAGTCAAGTTCTTCCACACCAAACTCATCCAGCCATGCCTTTATGGACCTTGCTTTGTGCACTGGGGCACAGTCATGCTGGAACAGAAAAGGGCCTTCCCCAAGCTGTTTCCACAAAGTTGGAAGCATAGAATTGTCCAAAATGACTTGGTAAGATGAAGCATTAAGATTTCCCTTCANTGGAAACCCATGCCATGAAGCTCCCGGTGCACAGTTTTGGTGCTGATATTAATGCCAGAGCTAGTTTGGAACTCTGCAGTTATTGAGTCAGCAGAGCTTTGGCGACTTTTACGCACTATGCGCTATGTGGTTCCTAAACGTTTCCACTTTGCAATAATACCACTTACAGTTGATCGTGGAATATCTAGGAGAGAAGAAATTTCACAAACTGACTTGTTGCAACGGTGGCATCCTATTACAGTACCACGTTCCAATTCAGTGAGCTCTTTAGAACGACCCATTCTTTCACAAATGTTTGTAAAAGCAGACTGCATGGCTAGGTGCTTGATTTTATACACCTATGGCAATGGGACTGAATGAAACACCTGAATTCAATGATTAAGAGGAGTGGCCCAATACTTTTGTCCATATAGTGTATGTTATCCATCAAGGCAATAATCTCAGCCAAAGGGAAGTCACTGATTCACAGTTACAAGATAGATTTATCTACCTGTTGTATGTGTTGCTGCTGTAAGAAATTGTGGTGATAACTTCTTGCAATCTGTTATTTTCAGCACATTAATCTATAAACCTGACAAGCCTACAAAAGCCATCATGTCTGCACATCAACAAAATACAGTTTCTCAAAATAATTATGTCCAACCAAAGTCTGGAATCAGACTGCTACATTTGCATTCGGATTTGCTTCCATTTATGGCTTGTAGCTGGCAGATTGATGTCCCTCGCAATGCTATCATTTGCTTTTATCATCACTTAGAACTGAACAAACATCAAGTCAGTAATGCAGTCCTGCCAGTTTACTGTGACCTTGAATCTTGTCAGTGCAATGAATTGTGCAAAATTTGATGGTGAGAAAAGGAACAATGTAAAAGACGAGTCACTTTGAGGGGAGATAAAAGAGCTGCATTTTAATGCATTATGCATACTGTAGGCCTTGGAGAGTTAACTGTTAAAAGAAGAAAGCATAACACACAGCATGTTGCCAGTTTTTACTGTGTTAATGTGAAAACAGAGTCAGAACATTAAAGATTACAGTGTGAATTTTTTTGACAACCTGAGTGTGTGTGCGTATATGTGTCTGTGTGCTCATGTATGCCTGTCCTTGTGAGGACTGCGTTCTCACAATGACAGTCTAAGACAAGAAAAAGCCTCCAAAGTGAAGATCCTTGGTTGTCCACCCTTTGAACCAAGACTGCACTGATTTTAGACACCAAATTCTGTTTCATTATCATGGAGTTTACTAGAACATGTAAAAAAATATATAATGCATTTAATGACAGTAGAGGGAACTGGAGAAAGTTTTAGAAACTTACCCAGGGTGTGTGGGATTTGACAGTCGTGGGAGTTCACCTCGCTGACTCAGTCTCTGGTGGCTGATATTTCAGCATTTCCTCTAAGGACTCAATATATTTGGAAATTTTAGAACTAATTGTTATTTAAAACTATTTTAGACTATTCTTTTAACAATGGCTACTATTTTTCAAGACCCAGTAATAAAGAAAACCACTGATCACCAGGGTAACAACATGACAGTGTCACTGTTGCCAGATTGGTTGGTTTTCCATTCAATTGTTTTTTGGGAGGTTTCTGACAGTTTGAGATAGTTTTTGTCCCATTTGGGCAGTTCCCCCCAATTTAAATTAGCCTACATTTCAATCCACTCTTTCATATATAAATCCATTGAATGGACAAGAAACCCTCTTATCCTAAATGGAAAGAAAAAATTAGGCTACTTTTATGACGGAAGGACATGTTCTGATTGGGCTACTTGGTGTCAAATCTGGCAACACTGGTCAGTGCCTATCCATCCATAATCTGAGTCAGTATATTGTATAGGGGCTGTAAAAATAACATGACCTTATTCTGGCAGGTGGCAGGAGTGATGACATTTTTTAATAATTTTCTAATTTGTAATTAGGTTAGCTGCAGACTCGCAGCTGTGTTTGAGTATTTAGGTGCTGCTGAATTCATTTATTTCATTCATCATTCATTTCATTTGTCCCCCTAAAGCCCCTAAAGTCCCAAAAGAGGATATATTTTTTATCTTGTGCACACAAGCTATTATCTTGTTCACAAAAGATAATAACTTGTGTGCACAAGATAAAAAAATATCACCTTTTGGGACTTTTGGGGCTCCGTACATTAGTCCTTGTTGGACATGGATGCGGAAATAATTCAGATTTTTCCCATTAAGGAAACGGTTAAAATCCTGACCACGACACTCAACGTCCCCGGTTCAAGTTGAATCGTCTCTTTATTATCACTGTCTAGTAAAGGCATAAAATGCCCAAATAATTTAAAACAAAGTTATCTTTGAGTTGTGTGGAATTGGATTCCCTCGTGTTGCCATCTGTCCAACACTAACTGAGTTTCCTCAAGAAAGAAAAGCGTCCACTTCTTTGTGAAGATCTAATTGCAAAAAAGTGATCTTCTATATGGGGCCAGGCAAGGAGTTTCATATCATCCCGTTGCTCATGACACTGCTCATGAATTTGTTTAGTAGTATGGGTGTGACTGTTATCAACACGAAATATGGGAACATCATGAGAGAATGGTGATAGTAGCCTAAGGTGCTCCTTGTCCTGTAAAATGACTTCCATCCACTGGTGCAGCTGCCTTTGCAATTTAGATGTAATTATCTCACAGTTAAAGGTACAATGGACATATTTTCCCTTTGGGCCACCCCATTCATCCCCTCATCAGGTTAAGGTTGACAGTTCATATCTTGATAAGGTGTCTGATTAGCTCTGACTTAGCACCACTAGCTTGTTTTATGCAAATAGTACACACAGCCCAACACATTATTGAAAAGCCAATTTCAGACATGTGGATTAATGTACATGCAAGGATTTAGACCACAATGACTTATTTTTATTTATATACATTTATTGTTACTTTAAAGCTGTACTAATACATAGTTTTTTATATTAGAAATTGATTAAATGACTATGTGCAATATGAAAGGGGTTGCTCTTAGTGGCAAACCCACAGAGAGTGATCAACCAACTCTGCACGTCACCTCAGATCTACACTACTGAGCTTTTCAGCTGTTTAGCTCAGCGTTTTGGTTTTCTGGCCTGCAACTCCACTCTCATCGACCTCATTACAGCAACAGCAGGCAGCTGTTTTCAGGGACTAAGCTCTGGTAAAGCGACTTTACACAACCTGCCCAGCCCCTGATGGCAGACAGACAAAGTTAGAGACCAACTGGTGAACATAGTGGAACATTTAGAGAGCCAGATATTTTGAGTTGGTAGAGATCAAAACAGAACTAAAAGGAGGATGAATATTGGACTTATAGAAACATGACTCCCAGTGAATGGTAATGTTGTTCCGTGTCTGCTGGATGTGTAAATAGACAACTGTTATATATATGCTATAATGTGTAAGAAGACATTTTACATTATATACTGTATATATTAATATAACCTGTAATATCTGTCAAATTCAAAATTTGAGGTGTATAAGCGCAACAGGCTGTGCAGTGGTGGGGAGAATTGGTAAAATGCACTGTCACTCTAATCTTCTTCAGGCCATTTTGGTTTTGTTGTCTTTGCCAACGAAAAATGGAGGAACCTAACTAGCTGTGCTGAGCTGATAATCATAACACTAAACACCAGAGAAGTAACATAGAAATATTTTGGATTCGACTCCATAGATAGGAAATGTGTGGGTAAAAGTAAGGTTTCATGCTGTATCAGGCTTAAATTATATTCCTCACAGTAACTGTGTTTACATTATTTCATTTACTTTGTGATAAAGAGCGAAGGTCCGCCTTGTTTCATTACTAAATATGAGACTATTCTGCGTGGTGGTTGTATTTCCGTTGCTTCATTCATTGCAATACTGAGCGGTGATCACAGTGAACAGAAGGTGTGCAGTGGAGATGGCTTTGCTAGATGTGTGTTTCTGAAAAGGAGAAGATAAGTGGGGCTTTTTTCAACTTGCTTAATGTTGTCTTCACTCTCAACAATCCCCGACGGCATCAGAAATTTGTAGGAAAAAACGCAAGCAGCTCAAGCTGACCTATTAAAATTCCTGCTATCCCCATGTGGTATCTCTGTAGTGACCGTAGCCCCAACGAATGGTTACATTTTTGAAGAGCGCATGTCAACAACAGTGGCATATCTTTGGGAGCTACGTGCTTGGGCTCCATAGCTATGATCCCTTGACACACAACCATAAATAATGCTTTAGGTTAAGGCTACATGGGATACGTTAAAATTCATTGGAACAAAGTTCGTGTTAGTATATACAAAAATACAAAAAAGCCCAAGTTTTCAGCTTGCTATGCTGACCCAACAGGAAAGTCAGAATCAGTTATTGTAGCTTTTGTTTTTTGCAGCTTTAATTTGAAAAAAAGTGGTCAATTGCAGCATTCAGGTGCTATTACATGTATGTGTGTCCTTCCACTGCATGAGAGAGAGAGAGAGCACAGCTCGTGTATGACTCACACTGAAGTCCCTTACATAAAAGAAAATTTCTCCTTCACTGTACTCCCTGCTTGTGGTAAAGGCCTCTCACTGTTTAGAGAGCACTGACTGAAGGAGACCACCACACTACAGTCACTGCCATACCTAAATCTGCCTGCTTTACAACTGCACAGCAGCGCTGATCAACTCTGCAGACCTAAATAACATCCACATGTGTGCTGTTAAACGTCAGCGAGCCTTGCTAACTAGTCAATCATGAGACTGTCTTACGGTCGTGCTCACAGTCAAAGACACAGAGCTAATCTATTGAAAGTATTTACTGCTGTGGAAGAATTTCTGTTTTCCAGCCTGCAAAAATGCGTCCTGACTTTTCACACTAGAAGTGTCTCCCCCTCTGTGGGTAAGCAAGGAGGTGTAGTAACGAGGCGAGACCTTTATAGACAAATGGAGTGTTAATTCTATTTTCCACATTTTATGAGAGTTACTTTTCCTTCTGGCAACAAATGAGCGCTGAGCTCAAATAATTAAGCTGCTCTGGCTGCCAGCCATGGGGCTTTGCCCCCTAACATAATTATGCTTGGAAACTGCATCTGCAATGTCCTAAATTTATGGGAACAATGAAATAAATTCAGCTGCAGCCATTTGCATTCTCTAAAATGTAAAGCCAAGTATTAAAAAAAAGTGACCTTCAAAATAAATAAGGGAAATGAAACACAGATAACAAGTTATGAGCTCATTTTACATGAGTCTGCTGGACCCGTTAACGGAGGCTTTAGGGAATACTGTAGCCAATTCATATTCCAAATGCAATGACCGATAAATAGTAGAGTCATGAATAATGGATGCGGAGGAACAAAGGTGATACTCTGTGTGTCTGTACTGGTAAATAAACTCGCTAACCAAGGTAAGCCTAAATGGTCGTGATTGATTTACTGTATCAGCTCTCCTCTTTTGGGACATTAAAGATGAGGGCAAGGTAGAGAGGACATGAGAGACAAAACTTTAAAACTAAATGGAAAACGTACAAATGAGTCTGATAAGTTGAGTTTATCTGGCCAGAGAAAACTTTGACACTTGTTTAAAGATAACCACAGCGCCACTTCATAGTGCCAACCAATCTCAGAAACCCACAGTACATATTCAGAGTATACAAAGTAAAACAAACCCGAGTGGACATGCCATGGTATAAACAATCATCTGCTGAAACCTGTCAAGGTAGGTGTAACAGAATAAAGACACAGGAAAGATACTGACACAGTTTTTAGTTAAGAAAAGAAGCTCTTTGTACCAACATAATGCGAAAGTGAAAGGTTGGTCGGTTTGCTCCAGACTGAAATATCTCAACAGCTTTTGGATGAATTTCAAGATTCATGGTCTCCACAGGATGAATGCTAATAACTTTGGCGATCCCCTGGTTTTTCATCTAGTGCCACCATGAGGTTGACATTTTTGTTTTTTAGTGAAATGGATGGATTCCTGTGCCCAGAGAATCCTAATGACTTTGGCGATCCCCCGACCGGTTTGATTGTCACAAAATTGGCACAAACAGACATTCATGGCAGTTGGAAAGTGTTTTGTCACAGAGATGAAAGTTTCAGTGGGATATTACTCCTCCCTGCATTGCCTTTGGCTTGTGACTGACAGGTGACAGGAGAGAATGGTGACTTCCCGACCTCTGTGTAGAGTTGAACAGTGCACGAAGAGAACTGCCCCGAAGTTTTAACCATAAAAATCCCAAGCAACTTAATCTAAGTGAAGAAAAAGGATAGCTGTATGCAGCCAGCACTTATTACAAAACCAACAACATTTAGTGCAGGACGCTGTAGTGGCATTTTGTGGAGCTCATCAACAAGTGAGTTTTACCAAATTCAATATGACTTGGCAGCGTTACTAAATTTGTTACCCACACATATTTTACAGTTACAGCTGTAGCTTTGAGCAGACATATAACAATAAACAGTTTACTGGCGTTGTTAAAAAAAATGAATCTAGGCCTCAAACACACACACACACACACTGAAATACAGACCTTGTTTTGTCACTCATGGGTTTGTTGTGTTAAATTGATTTAGTGTATGTGGAAATTATATTTTTGCAAAGATACAGGTAAACACCTCTGCCAACCATATCGCCAGACAGGAATGAAGCGAAGCCTGTGGGATAATTAGGCCATCACCCAACCCCCAACATATATCCAACGCACCCTTTTTATCATGGCGGTTTACTAAAGCTATCAGTGCTCTGCTCACTCTCACTCTGCTGACACCTGAAAGCTTTGTTGTTGCTGCTGCTGCTGTTCATATTGTAGTACTGGTCATTAAGCTTTATGGCTGTATCAGCTACTTATAGGCCATAACTTATGTTAAATGCCTTCGATTGCCAATCAACAAGAATCAAGGAGCCTTGACTCTGTACATATTCCACTTTCAAGTGCAGGACTTTGACACTGGAGAGCGAGGTTCACAACCTGAGTCCAGTGTTTGGTTAGGTTTAGGCAACAAAAGCACTTTAGTTAAGATTCAGTAAAGTAGTTTCCGTTAAATGTTAGCACAAGTGACCACATCCTGTCTTGGATTCATTCTAAGATTTATGTCGATAAAGAACCTAATTCAGGTAGCATTATGTTTCTCTCAAAATGTATTGACCACTGATACTACAGGCTCTGCATGGCACTGTGAAAATGCCTACACCTGCCCACTGCAACAAAAGTTGCAGTATGTCTTCATTGTCTCACTCTTGAGGACTTTGTTCAGACTTTGGAGCCAGGCAGGAGGATTCTTGGATGAGGAAAGAAGACTTAAGTGCAACTGGCAGTCGTGGACAAACCAGATGGTGCCGACCAGAGCTCTCCAACAACAATACGGAGACTCTTTCCACTGCAAAGAGTCCCAGTCTATCCACATTACTCAATTGCTACAGTACAAAGGCAGCCTTGTACTGACCATTATGGGACATGGCTATGGTACTAGATGAAAGTGCTATTAAGCTTAACATGGTAAAGATCTTTGGTTAGGCTGGATATTTAACTTCAATCATTTTTTGGTACAGGCCAAAATGAGTCTGTAGCACTTAGTATCGAAAACTGTTACTGACAGCTTGCATTGAACTTTTCAGATTTGTAGTCGTGTTTACTTGTTCCTTAATCAGATACATATTGATTTAATTAATTATATAATTTTGCCAGCTTGCCAAAGCTGTATTTTATTTAAGCAAAGTTCTTGTATGTATGATGTTTGTGGAATTAAAAAACAATGAATAAATGAATGATCCTTTATTGTCATTATACTCAGGTACAATGAAGTTTCGCATGGCTTCTCCTCTTGTGGTTAAAAAATAAAAACAAATAAATACCAGAAAAACGGCAGTAATAGTATCACAATATTTACACATTTACAAATTTACTACACATTACAGAGGTTGAAATGTTATAAATATGAATTATCAATAAATAGATGCCTGTGTACATCTGATGAACAAAATAACAGAAACGGCTTTCTTGAGGGTTTCGATGATGTTTTCTGAGGCTGAGATTTCGGTGTTGTTTGATTGGATTGCAATACTTTAAAGATTTCCTGTTATTTTTCCATCAACTTTTACCACCTTCATGTCGATCGAGGCAATGGCAGCAAAGTAAAGATTTCAGGTACAAATTCAACTACTTCCAAGGTGCATGGAGGAGAGGAAAAATATCCTTCATCTGGGCCTGGATGACTAAGTGTGAGGATGACCCTCATGAAGGCCACAAGCCACAACAGGTTGGTCTCATAATAAAGTTGGTCCTAGTGTTGCTGGAGTTTTGACTTTTTGCACCAAACTTTCATCCTCAAGTGCAATTCCCAACATTTTCCTTAACGTCCAGACTTTCTAATCATGCCAGGTTAAGACATGTCTTCATGTTTTACATTTCTTTAATAAAGCCATTTCAGTTTTATTCCATTGATATTACATATCCTTGTATAGAATTCCACCCGAACAGTACTGACACACCCCTGCTGTTCTCTAAATATCCCCCACATATTAAAACCCAGAGAAATACTTACATGGTCACTGGCTGTGATTTCTAATACCAGTCTTTTTCAGGGAAATCAGCCATATTCATTTCCACTCCCCGAGGCATGCCAAAGCAACTTAATTTGAAACATTTGATACAATACTCCAGCTCGAGAGCCAATAACTCTGGTATGCATAATATATTTGCTGCCAATATGTACTTCATTAACCTGTTAAAACTTGGGAAAATACTGAGCTGTCCTGGGAATATTTAAACAAACTTCCACCCCAGTGGAAATTGCATTTCCACATTTCCAATATTGTGAAGTTATTTGTGCTTCTGGAGCCTCCACATCCAACAGGCAGTCAAAGTAGAAAAGTGCAGTGAAAAATATAAGTGTAGTAAAGATATTTTCTATTCAATACAGACAGACATGTGCATCTGTGTATTTGAAAATGTTGAGAGGTGAACATTAAGTATTTATGTATGTATTGGTTGTTTTTTTTATTTAGCAATATTCCAGAAAACTATAGTAAGCATTGAATACTGATCTCCTCCTGGCTCCAGCAGTTTTCTATCTAATCTCTTGTGACAGACTGGATGATCAATGTTGAGCCAGTTTTTTTGTTCTAAAACTAAGATGGAAACTGATTAAAACTTCCAAACACATATTTTTTGCTTGGGTCTTTCTATTATGCACAGTGTTTTTTGGATTTAACCAACTCCAAGCAAACAAAGAAAAAAAAAAGACCAGGATTGGCCAAAACACAGACATGAATTTAATCTCCGGGTGTTAAATTTTATGAAAACCTGTGAGAAAAAAACAGTCATTGATGCGTGAATGGTGTAGCTCCATCTGCCAGTGGGTGGGTTGCTGTAGCCAGATGGCATTTTAATAGTCCAGCCTTGATAAATAAATGCTGGAGGCAATGAGAGAAGAGCAGGCCAAAGCTGATATGGCTCCTGTAGGCCTGTGGCCAACTCAGGAAGGACTGACATGCAGCCAAGACAGGTGAGAGCCCTTAGTCCCTGCAGACAGATATCCAGCTTTGTTATGTACCTCCCATAGAGCCTGACTAGGAGAAAGGCTGGGCAAAGATACAGTACATGTTTTGTCCACAGTTATGAAACCAGCAGAGAGATATTAGACCTGAGCTGAGGAGCTGAGGGTGTATTCTCTAAAATGACCTAGAAAGCTCATGGGCGAAGCGATTTGTGGAGGGCCGGAAGGTGATGGACTTAGTAACATTTGGAGCGGGGAAAGGGTATTATAAAGTCCACTGTGTTAAGTGTTGGGTATAAAGGATTAACTTGGAGAACATGAAGCTTAGAAAGTGGAACCAGAGTGAACAAAGACATGTATGTAAGTTGGACACAGATAGGCATTGCAACATTGCAAGGCTGGCAGTCAGATACCTACATTGTTCTGGTGTAAGGTGGGGCAGAGCCTGTCCTCGTACCAGCCGGCACGTGGAGCCGTCGCCACCGCAGACACCGCAGTTATCCTCCCTGGCACCGCTGGCCAGCTGGCGATCACAGCCCACCTCCTGCGCATTCATCACAAATACACAATCAGAAAAAGAAATGGGGCTGACCAACAGATGAAGAGACAGAAAGACAAGAGGGTTGGATACACAGCACACTCAAAGTAAGGCTGGACCATGTGTTGACTGTCAAGCCTCACAGCGACAGAAGGTCATTAAATGATTACTCAATTCGTTGACTGCCAGAAACCAACAGATCATTTCACATGGCTCTAGGGAAGGCAATGCCAGTCAGTCGATTGGTCAGTTGGGTGGTCCACCACTATTGTCAAGGGTAAAATGTTCGCTGGATTTCCTTAAAATTTTGTGCAACCATTCACATAGGATATATCCTAGGCTGACCTACCACTGTATGTGGAGGTAAAACTGAAAGTGATGGCTGTAAGCCCTCATTGCACAGGAAAACTGTATGCACACACGGCAAGTACAGTAGGTCAAAGTTGGACCAAGAAGTCGGTCTGTAAACTATGGTTCCATTACCCCTCTATTCCAAATACATTTGTCTAACCTGCTGGCTTGTTTACAACCTGTCTGATTGTCTGTCTGCTTGTGTTCCTTCCCCCATTTTGCCTATTTTTTAGTGATGTTGCCATGTTCTCAGTTATCAACAATTGCTTTGGTTAGTACATTGTCATCACAACATATGGAACTGATGGCTTACCAACCATACCAACATTACCAAAAAAAAAAGGAAAGGCTGATTAAACTTGCGATGGGCATTTTCTGACATTTTATAGACTAAATGATTAACCAAATATTCCAGATATTAATCAAAAATGAAATAACCGGTTGTTGCAGCCAAAGCAGTCACATGTTGTGGAGCCTTTAAATTGTATGAACATGAGTTTGTCTGCATGTACTATGTGGAGGGCTGGTGACCTATTCAAGCTGTTGTCCTCCCTGTAATATTCCTCCCACAGCCTGCTCTGTGTTAAAATTCAACTTGAATAACACTGAATAAAAAACATGAACAACAAAATAAAAGAAGCAGGTATAATCAGTTTCATCTCAGTGTTTCATTTCAGGTCACAGGATGTTTGTATGCCGGCTCGGGCAATACAAATGCACGACAAATTAAGCAGGATCCCAGCATTACTGTGCAGGCAGTGTTTCCAAAATCCCCCTGAGATGCAATTGTTACAAATGTGGCAGGACATTTAAATTAGACTTCCTGAATTTCAAAAAACACCTGCTTAGTTTTAACAATGTTTAATTAAACAATTAGAGGATAGGATTTTGAATTGATTCATGGCGAGCTATGAATGTTTCTCTTTTACTACAGCCTGCACAAATCAATGAGGATGTCATTCATCCCTTAGGTATACATTTGGAGGGTCACAGGGGGGCTGGAGCCGATCCTAACTGAAAGATTATACACACAGACCCAAATGGTCATAGTTACCATACCCACACACAGTAATGAAGTGTAGTTTTGGTAAGCTATGGCTGTTCTCACTAGAAAACTGACAGCATTGGTCATTCGGTCAAACAAATGAAGAGAAACCTGCAAACTAGTTAAGGCAATTAACTCGAGTCCACCACTACACTCACATTGCTTCTGACTGCAAGATCATGACTCCCCACTCCCTGCTGAGCCTGGTGCTTCCTTGTGGGGAATAAGTAAATCAGAGCCTACAAATATCACCGCTGTGTGTCTTTTACATTTCCATAATAATGAATTCCACATGAGTTGGCTGACTGAACTTATATTTACATTGTCCTGACATGCAGCTTCCTGTGGTTCTGTGAATAGTGTCTGTAAAGGCAAAGTAAAGGCAGTAGTTAATATATTGCTGCAAAACCTCTTAGGGTGGATGTTGGTGGTTTGGTCGACAAAGCATGTGAATTTGACAAGGAGGACTGCATCAAAATCGACAGAGACAGTCAACATTGGTCTCTTTTAACCTTGACCATGTTTCCATAATTCTAACTGCATAGTTTTAGTTGCCTAAACATAAATAAACATTAACCATAGAGGTGGCCGATCAAAAAACAGTAGGATTTTTTTTAGATTCGTTTTTTTAAGGACTTGTTGCCACAAGTTGTTTAAATTTGAGTTCTTTGTCATATGCACCATAATTATAGTGAGGCAGTCGTTGCCAATGAAATTGGGATCAGTTGGGGATCAGCATAAAGAACAATTTAATCATAACACCAGATAAAAGCGTTGATTTTGGATGATGATGGAAAAGCCCGAATTACATTCAATGACAAAACATGTGAATAGCAATAAAAGTGAAAATCAATATCCTCCCTTGTTTGTTTGGTCCTCCTCCCTTATCCAGCAAGGATATAAAATGCTTGTTTCCAGCATGAAGTCTATACCACAATTCATTGCAATGCAATGTTGTATTTGTAGAACACTGTAGGTGCAGGGACAATGGCAAGGGCCCTAAATTGTATGCTTTCCCTTTAGTAATTAGTAATTGAGACTTTTCCCACCTCAAAATATTATGTTGCACCTTATATCAGTTAAATACTGCTCAGTATGTAAGTTGAATTTTTGTTGTGAAGATTTATGTGTGACTGAACAGTAAATTCTATTCCAAAAGTCTGTTTTACAAATACAAAGGTGGGTCACATGAGTTTGATTTAATTTACCACTGCTCTCATGCACACACATACAGATGCAGCCTAATGTAGATATGCTGAGGCTTGTCATGCTGAGTTACTGTGGCAGGCTGACAAAACAAAGTGACACACACACATACACACACTGACATGCAGCATTATGCACCACTGTTCTCTTCCCCTTTACTCCCAGGAATTGTATTTATTTTCTCTTCTCCTTGGATACAGCTGGATTTTATGCTGCTGTGTGGTGTATTATTAATCCATATACATGCACTAGAGGAAGGATTGGCCTCATTCCGTCACTGACAAACTTCCTGCTACAGTACCACAGCAACCCAGCACCCCTTCCTGCGCTGCTGCCTCCATCACTAGGTGATGCCATTTCTTCCCTGCCATGCCCGGTGCCCTCTCTGCATGCCAGGGCTGGCAGCAGCTGCTGTTTGAGCGCACATCCATCATCCTTCTCCCATTACTGCAGTGAAGTACCTGTGCGTGTCAGGCCTGATTGTTGGGAGGGTTTTCAGTTTAATGATGCGCCAGAAGCAGGCTGAGTAAACTGAGCATCTCCAGAAATGTCTTTTTACTCAGTTTGAAAGTTTGAATGACGTGCCAGAATCTGCCTAAGTTCAACTTGAGAGGCTGAGTGCTAGCCAAACAACTCTAACCAAAGTGAAGAGGGTAACATTTTCTAGCCTGGAGGAAATGAGCTCCCTTTGTGAGTTTGTTTGTTTTTTCTACCTGGATCATAGCCAAACAGCTTCCCAATACAGAAGTCTCGTAATACTGAGGTCCTGTCCACACTAATGTTGATAAATTTGAAAGCAGGTCTTTTCAGTGCCTGCTGTTTCAGCCTTCCAACCACACCGAGTTGGTTTATCCTATATATGCAGTTTTTTAAATTAATTTTATGATGTATGGTAGTTTATCTCCAACTCTCTTGCTCAATGTATTTCAGTATATTCGTATTTAAATTTGTTTATTTCGTATACCAGTATTCATATATCAACATTTTTTTTTGGCTACTTTTGTCTTTGTTCAAAAGTAGTCTCTGGTGGTCAGATGTGAATGTTCTCCTTGATCTTTCTCCGGTTGTTCACTGACTCAACGGCGATGACCTTCCGTTTTGATCTGGTGTTCACAGACAGCTAATGTTTTCTATTTCCACAGTTCATTCAGTCTCCTGTCAGGGGTCCTTGTCGTTTCACTGATGTAGTGTGGGGAACAGCTGTTAAATGTGATGTCATGATCATGTCACACAACACTCTAGTCCTCCTGTGCAGGAGGTCTTCAGGGCGTACCAGCAGAGCAGTGTTCATTTTGGCACTTGATTTTGATTTAGTTTTAGTCTTTATTTATTTTTTGACAAAAATGTACATTAGTTTTAGTAAAATTTAGACATTTTATTCTTTTTTTGTCATGCATTTTATGTCTTATTCTAAGCATTTTGAGGCTACAGCTGTCGCCGTCTTTGTTGTGTACAGTTACTATGGTTACAGGTGTCGTTCTCATATATCGAGAAGTTTGTGGAAAAGGCACAAACTTTATTAAAAACATATGTTGAAAAAGGCACTGTTTACTTGTTCACATACCCGTATCCATGTCATTCTGCTCTGCAGTAACACAACAAGCTGACTCTACTCAGTAAATCCAGTTATCATTAAACCATGACTGTCTGAACAGAACCTCTCACTCTATATCTCTCTATATCTCACTGCTATACCTAGCATTAGTGCAGCTAGCTGTTCTTCAACTGCAGAGCAGTACTGTCTGTCTGGGTTTAGCTTGAGAGAAAAAGCTCAGACATTGGCTAACGTTGGCTCATAACGTTGGTATGATATTTCTTTAGCAAACGCCTAGAGGAAGATTTAGATGCCTGACTGCTGACATTAATCCTGGGACTTATTAATTCCTTCCAATAACATCACGAAAGATAGCTGACTGAAAGTAACATGCCGTTACATCCACATCCATAGCACTTGATTCGCTTACCTTTTTATAAATGTAGGCGTGCTGGCCTGCATGTTGTTCTAGTTTTTCCCAGTGGACTGTGGATGAATTTAGTCCATAAAAGTGGTAACATTTAATACATTTCGTCATAGTTCTCATTTTCAAAGGTTTTTCTTTTGTTTTAGTCTTGTTTTCATCGTGAAAAAAAAAAAGATCGTCAAACTTTTTTTCATCAGTTTTCTTTCAGGAAATGAACACAGCAGCAGAGATCTTAAGGGCTGGATATATTTCAAAATGTTTGGTATGTACCTCGGTTTTGGGGTCACCGTTCGGTACGTTTTTGCTACAGCAGGGAAAACAAAAAATTGTAGAAAATAATTTGTCATTTATTTTGAAAAATGTGAATATTAAATGGTGGCTCATTGGCTATAATTGTTACTGTAACAGTTAAGGCACTCAAATACTGGCATACTGTCAATAAGAAAAATTAATAACAAAGATGTCAGTAATGCTCCATCATAAGACTCAACTGCAGCTTGCGCTCATTTATACAGGACAGGCACAACAGACTGACTGAAATGCACATGTGAAGGCACATTGTAGCGGGGCTCAAGAACTTTGAGCGTATGATTAGATCCTGTGTTCTCTAGGCCCGAGTATGGTCGCATATCTGCATCGATAAACACTATAGCATTAGTTATTACTTTGGCACGGTCCAAAACTGCAGTGAGAGGCTGTCTGAACGCTGTGGGGATAAGGACTTATCTCCCTTTTTTAAAGTTAAAACAAATAGTTTCTTTTTATGGTGGAAAAATCACAACTCACTTCCTGTGTGAAGCGGCGTACTGATTTTTCTGGTCTCTGTGGCCTACTATGGCCGAACAAACAAAGAAAAGATTGATGTCTACAGATGATGGAACAAGTGCAAATCCAAAGAAAAAGAAACAAATTTGCCCTTCGGATGAAGGCAAACAGTCCAAAAAGCAAAGCGACCATGAGAGAGGAAAAACCAGAGTTACCACCGGCGTTGTCTTGCCAAGGTGGAGAACAGCATTGAAAAAAGAAAAGGGACTGAGGGCTCTGAGGAAAGATGTGGCTCCCTTTCTCTTGGACTGGTGTCTCTTGGACAGGAGATTGCCTGTTTGTTAGTCATTAGGGTTGAAAACAACAAACGGGACCGTTTTGTCTTGTGAGGTCCAAAAACACACCTGCCGCTTACTGCCACAGGTGGTGCCAAGGAGAACTAAATGAAAATCTTCGAGATTATAACTTTAACTCACTGTCCTGCTTTGGTCACGCTGCCTTTGTTTACCTGTACAAAGACTAAACAATTAATTAGGCTAATGAAGACTGTGCTGTGTTCACAGTGCCCCCTGAAAACAACGGTAATGACGGTAATAGAAATTGTTGGCTGTGTTGTTACCATCAGAACGTTTCACCACGGTATATATCAAGATACTGGCACTTCTGTAACCAGGATGCCCCAAACCCTTCTTTTAATGATCAAAGGTGTATACAGGTATTAGTATTCTCTTTCATAAGCTCCTTTCCACAAGATTAAGATAACTGACTGGTTTGAATCAGATATTAAAACCAAATAATTACCTGTGTAGATCTGGAAAATGCCATACTAGCAGGAGCCAAGTTGGATTTGGATGACTAACAATGGTGGCCTACTGTACAGTAAACCACACTCCAAGAGAAGCACTCCGATGAGGCCCACTGCTCTCAGAAACTAAACCCAGGCACAAACTGCGTTCACTCATTCAAACATTAAAGAGCGCCAGCAGTGTCTGTACCTACTGTGGGCTGGCAGCAGTCAGCACTCAAGGCCAGAGTAACATAAGAGCGCAGTGACACTCACCTCTGTAGTGACATGTGAATACAGTGCAAAGTTCTGTTGAAAAGAGATACACACATATAATCCATCAACTTTTCAACCTTGAAAGTCTCTTCTACTCTGCAGCTCTTCTTGTGTATAATGTTGCAGAGCCATTATGGCTACTGACATTGACAAACACATTAGTGCTCCCTCAAGAAGATACAATCTAATGGAAAGAGAAGAGATGGGATGGGACAGAAGTGAAGGGGAGTGAAACGCTTTATCTATAGAATATGTTACATCTTTTTCTGGCACACATTTTTGACTTGTCATGGCAGGAAAAACCCAGGTTAAATGAATAAAATTAATTATCAGTTCCATTTAAATACCCCAGGAGGTCATAGCAGTCAGCCATCATGAACAAGGTCAGGGCCTTGGAAGCATAGACATTTACACGTAGATTCCACATCTGGCTTGTGAGATGCATCTCTGGCACTGCAATCTTGCAGCTGGGTTCTGACCAGTTCAAACAGTAGAAACTGCCAGACTTTTGTGCTGCTTTTAGATGTTCTAATGAAAGAAATGCCAAAACCAAGGGGCAGGTGAGAAGTTATTTTACAATATTTCACAGTTGCGAATGTGTTGAATTTGATATCACAATAAGTTATCCTTCTTTTAAGCTAACATAAAGTGAAGTGACTGTCCTGATACTAAGTTAAGCTAACTTATATCAGGTAAAGAAAAAAAAGAAATTAAATAATAATAAATAAATTCTATAGATTTTTTATTAAATTATTAAATAATAAAAATAAAAATAATAAACTTTATTTATACAGCACTTTTCAAAACAAATTTACAAAGTGCTTTACATGGTTGAACCAGGATTAAAACATTTCAGGACTGCAATGATGTAAATAAAATCAGACAATTAAAATAATGCAAAAATAAAATGGATTAAAATAACCAACAATAATATAACATAATAACAATAACAATAATAATAAAACACATAAGACAGGTTGGAAATAAACTGTATGCTAGCATTAATAAAGAGCTTTTTTAACAAGATTTAGGATTGAGAAGTGATTTAAAAGATGTTACTGTTTGTCAGTCAGCTATGTCGCTCTACAGTGTGTGTTCTGGTGTTAAGTAGTCCAGAATGATCTACACTGACAAGTGTCTGCTTACAGCTGTTTCATGGCACTAACGTGACATACGGTAACTTATGTGCCTCAACTGTAACTTCCCTAACTTTTACATTGCAACTCTGCACAACCCTGCTGATACACTGTATATATAATTTTATAAATAATGTGTGAGTTATTATGTAAAGGAGCAAAATTTATATTTCACTATAAATGTAATTAAAAACAGAACTGTGAAGCCTGCCAGAAATGTACTTAATCTTTTAACTTTAGGGTTTGTTATAATTGTGTCTTTTTTATTAATTAAGTCTTTATTTTCAAAATGAGGAACAAATTAAGTCATGGCAGCCATTTTACAAGTCAGTAAGAAAAAACAATATACTTACAAAGTAATTACGTAGATTATCATAAATATTATGTTATAGAAGTTCTGTTACTATCAGTACATTTACATCAGTTAGTATTTTGATATGAAAACCGGCATTTTTAATTTAACCAAGTATCCTGTATCATAAATGCATGTCTGGCATTTTTAACAAACCAAACTGCTAGAAAATCAGTTGAAAATTCAGCAAGTTATGACGATTTTAACAGTGGATAGACCTGCCTCGATAGACTTGCATTCATTAGGAAGGCCAATATGGTATCTACGTGTATATATCTATGGTTGGAACTGGCAAAACAAAATGAGATGCTGCTGTTTTTAAGTTATGGATTGCACCCGTGCTTTTTGAGCTATGACATGTCAAAATGTCTGCTATGAAAAAGCTGTTAAATTTGAGTTTTACTGTTACTATTTCTTGAATATTAGCTGTTTGGGACTGCACTGTCATAATGACTGCTGTTCTGAATGTTCAGACCAGCTTCGGGCCTCTGTATGCTTCAAATAAAGTGCTTATCAGATGTGTGAGAGCGCCCCCGCCCCCACCCCCCACCACTTCCATCACTTTTCACGTGTATAGAATAACACCATAAATACTTCTGAGAAGAAGGCTGAGATGGTTGTGCTGTTATCCCTATTTTACATGTGGTCTCAGCGAGTCACTTTTATGTAAAAGTCACAGCAGCAATCTTACTAAGTCAGAAAATAGTAGCATTTCCAGAACACTTCCAACACGGCACAAGACTGAATTGAAAGCATTAACCTAAAGGATGCAGCTGCACAAAGTTACATATGCACCAAGAGAGATAAAATGCACATCTTGTTTGCCTTATTAAGAACACTAATACATTTAATTTATTAATTTTGTTTGCAGACACATTCACTATGTCAGGTTTATAAAGTTGTAATGTCAATGTTGATATGACCTTGACTGGATATACAATACTGTAGAAGCAGAGGAGGTTTGCATTTAATGGGTAAAGTTTCTGCTGTGTACAGAAATCCCTGCCCTGCCTGGGAAGTTAGTTTAGAGAGGTTGTGTGCAGTGTTAGCTGAAGAGTGAGTCAAGTATGTTAGACATTTCCAGCAGACACAATGGCAGAGACTGAAACAGAAAAAATTGGACTGCAAAAGACGAGGGTGAAGAATGTTGTGGCCTTCAGTTAGAAAGCTCTGAAAATAGACAAAGGACTTTTCAGAGATGCTTAACACAGTTTTACTCATTACACATATACAGTATATGTCGCTTCATACTGAGAACACAGTTGTATTGGCTGTCTCTGTGGAGGAGTAAGAACTCCATTTGAAAATCACAATTTGCTCCTTGAAGGTGTACCTTTGTCATCATTTCTGACTAAATATTGAGAATTATTCCACATTTTTGGCACCCCATGGCGCTTAGTGGAAGCACAATAATATCAGTGACAATAAATTATGCTGTTCACCATTCAAAATAGGACTGGGAAATGTTTAGTGTGCAGCTTAGAAAATCCAAGGAAGAAATCAGGTTGTTAGTGACTGAGCTTGGCTGTAATTCTGAGGATTAGAAGCATTAAATACTGTGTAGTGTGTGCCACCATGCTACAAAATGTCAGAATACTGCATCTAAGGAAAGTCAAGGTTGGGAAAACTTAAATCACTTTTTATTCCCACTTCAAGTGACATACTGTTACACTATTCAGATTAAGGGGAAGGCATTTCCAAGTCATCTAAAAACAGCATTAAAAAAATTTATAAAAAAAAAAATATATATAATCAGAGTGAATTGCCTTTTCATTTATTCAACCTGACATTGTGTTCATGTTAAATTACTTATTATTATTGTTTTGTTTCAATTTGCCCTAATCAATAGCGAGTGACGTATCCATTCCACTGCTGTCATTTTTTGGTTGACACAGAATCTGCATCATGAGTTACTGGAAGCAGTCAGCTTAACGATTTTTCACAATGATTCAAGAAATAAGCCAGTCTTAGAGTTGTTATTTCTGTAGGTCTGTTTTGAAAAACCAGCTGCCATTTTGTTGGCCATTTTTCTTTGGCTATTTTTCATGGAAATACAGTAGCTAGGTAGCTCACTAGCTATACTGGACAATGACGATCCCTTTCTTAATCCCTCTTAAAAAGCTCTGATTGGTCAATCGTTTCTTCAACTGGTGGAAATAGTCGTCAACGGGCATAACACCAGACCTAATTGCATGACTGAACAAATGTGGGCAGTAATTTAAAGGCCTGGAACTACAATGCACTACAATGCTCTGGAATAATGTTCTTGCAACACTATTTCCAAATCCGCAAGCAAACGGTGCAAAGCCTTCAAAGCTATTTGCACTATAGCACAGTATACTGTATATACTATGCTCTATTTAAGGGTCACATGTGCTTAAATAGAGTACTGCTCCATTGCTTTGCTTGATTCCTAAGTTCCTCTTTGTTGCCTTCACGTCCCACTCTCTCATTGAACTGAACTCTACAGTACATGTTTGAGATGCCTCAATGATGCCACCAGTTCTCTTGCAGCATCTGCACCTGATCACCTGTCACAGATGTTTATTCATACATTAGTGGATCATCTCAGCATAGAGCAGTCAAGTCAAACACTCCCCAGCCTTAGGGCAGACAAAAGGCTTCACACTTCGAGAAAAACTAGCCACAGACACAGAGTGAAGCAAGGAAACAGACAGTGGTGTGACATTAACATATGATGTCAGTTTTGGCATTTGCTAAAGGAACACTGCCATAGTTTTGGAAATACCAGTGTCTGCCCTCAAATCTACAGTAAGATGATAACATGACTTTTAGGCTAGATTAGCAGAAAGACTTAGCTCAGTCACATAGTGAAAAAAAATGCATTTCTCAACATTCCCAAAGCTGTTTTATCTATTTTTTTTTTTTTTNTTTTTTTGTTGGCTAACAAAGTAGCTGCCAGTCCATCCAAAAGTCACCTGTGTGGTAACCTCACTATGAGGAAAATACTTTAGAAATGCTAACAGTGTTTGTCATGAAACAAGTTTAAAGCCAAGTAAAACCGCAATGTCTCACTTTATATTTCTACATGGATTACATACAGAAACATATAAAGCATGTAACCAAGGCAACTTTGGGTTGTTGGAAGGTATGTTTTTCCACCTCTGATGGAGGTAGGCTAACTGCTTTACTCCTACTTCCAGTCTTAGTGCTAAGCCAAGCCACCTGTGTTGGGCATACAGTGACTCTGGTAAGATAATATTATGTTGCCTTTATGCCTTTAAGAATAAGATGTTTCTTCAGTGTCCCTCACCTCTGAAATGACAGATACACTGATGCATTATAGCATCAGAGTTTTAGTATTTCTTCTTCTCCTCAGGAGCTTGGGTTTCTTGGGAGACTCTCGACCTTCCATACTCCAAAACAATCTGACATCCACTGCAGCACTTGGTATTAGAAATTGAAACCTTTGTGATTTTAACAAAATTAAACAATTACTTTGTGAGTGTACAAAAAACTACAGCTCCAATGGAAATTTACCATCGGGGCAGCACAGGTCATTGTAACTTGGTTTCGTCTATGTCTATAATACTCACCAACACTCTCTGACATCATTTTTCCATCTTTTTAGTTGTAATTTCTGCTGTCTAAAAACTTCACTTCTGCTCCCTATGACGTGCATGGCGAGGGTCATGTGACAGACGGAGGCAGCCGAACGTATCAGAAGGCTACTTTTCTGTAGCCTTTTTTTTTTTCAGTAACCTTCCGCAAAAGACAGCGAGATAACGGGTAATGAAGAAGGCACAGCTCAAACCCCAGGCTACTGTAGTACAAACACAACAAACGTCATTTTCAATGACCATTTCATACTTAAAGCAACTCTGTGGAACTTTTCATTTTGTGTTGATTTAGGCGGTCTCTGTTTCACCTAGCGTTAGGTTACATGTTCCCNTGTTAAATTGAGACTGTTTCATAACCAGTTAAAGTAGAGTACTTTTAACTATACCCATAAAGACGTGAAGCATATGGTTATTTATGTAATGACACTACTAGCTCACACAACGAATGGTGATCAGCCAAGAGTAAACATACTAGCAGATAAGCTTGCTTGTCTAATTTTTGGAACTTTCCGAAATTGACAATTCATCGAGCGCGGCCACCTCATGCCAACGATTGGCCAGGTGAGCAGAGGTGAGAAAACATGCAGGATTCAAAACTTTCTCTCAAGCTCTCTATATTTTTGTCTTTATTTATCCGAAACAAACAATTGCCTTTAGATGTAATTGGATTACACTCATACGAATCATTTGCATTTCGGACATACCCTGCCATATTTCTGTCTTGCGCCTCATAGCGGCCCCTTGAGAGTTTCTAAGGTTTCATTGTTTTTTTCACCAATTTAGTTTTAATGCCTTGTGATGCTCTAAATGCTACAAAAACAAAAGGCTATTCCAGCCTGAGAAGAATACGATCTACAGACAAGAAAGCATACACACACTGCACACACTCAAGTGTACTACATAAACAACACAGTTGCATTATGGCTGATTTTATTGGCGACCAGGGTTTGGCACTGTGAGCGTGGAACTACAGAATAGGATCTAAACACTGATATGTAATGTTGATACTAAGACACTACATGTAAACACTGAGTATTTTTACTCATGTCTCCTGGAGTAGAGTCCATCACTGCTCCATTAGCCTTCAGCTACTTGACATTATTTATATATTTTTTAAACATAATGTACAGTGTTGAGTAGAAGCAAGCAGAGAAAAGCTTAGCAGTCTGAGAACTACTCTTCCTGTAAGTGGAAAAGCCTATGCCATTGGAGCCTGATACTTCAGGATAACAACTGTAGATGGGGAAAGGTGTAAGCTTCTTACGACTCCTGCATTAAGATATCATTAGAGGTTTTGTGCAAGTTGTTCAAGTTTCAGATCGTGAATGCATCTGCCTCTTCCACTGAAGGAGCTGCATTGTGAGGTGGTGTTGTATGATGTAGACAGCTGGATTTGCATAAGCAGAGCATGTTGCTAATGGATCTGGTGAGGATGCTACCTCATCATCGTGGCTGTTGTTGAGGAAGCAGAGAAGAGATATCCCCTTTCTCTCCCCACAACCCCCCTTGTAGTTTTCTCCTCTACTCCCTTTCTTCTGTCAGAATGTTCCACTTTTTTTCATCACTCTTGCTCTTTTGCCAGAGCTCCTTTCTCATTCTCTTTAGGTATTATTCTTCTTTTCTTCATTTCAACATGCCTATTCACTGCAGCTGAGTTTACATCAATATTATTGGGTGTGTTGTGTCTAAAAGATTTTTATCACATACCGATTTTAGTACAGTTTCCTCAATATAATATGGTTTTGGTCATATTGTATGACGGTGGCTAGATAATAGTCGTTGTGCAGGTACTGCATATGTATTACTATTGTCTGTTATTACATTGACTAATCACTAGAGGGCAAAAATATCTATATATGTTATATTTTTTCCCATTCAATCTTTTACGATAAAAAATGCAGTGATTGCATTTGTCAGATAGACAACACTTTACCGGTGGCTTTGTGTGTTTTTAAATGTCAGTAAAAAAAAATGGGTTAAACCGACCGTCTCCCCTGTGCAGAGGTCAGGGTGGCTGGTAGCTGGAGTGCTCAAAAGTGTCATTTGTTATTTTCATCTTCATACAGCATGAAATATGGTCAAACTGACAGCAACAACAAAATGAAAAACAACAAGCTGTCCATAACTCCTCAATTCTTATTTTCCACTCCAACAAATTCACTTGACAGTTGGACGAGAACACGCAGTAGCTCATAATAGGTTTCTACTACACTGCCGCTTTCGGCTACATCACCTAAGTGCCAAAGAGTATATATAAATAATTGTGTCGGAATTGCGTTCGTCAAGTGTGATACATTTGCTCCTCCTCCTGTCATGCAGTCACAAACAGCCTCTAATCAAGCAGCCAGCCTGGGAGTGGAAGCGATCCACAGTAAATCCCGCTCTGTGCGTCCCAAAACAAAGCTCAACTAAATATAGAGCCTCTGACATGATTATGACACTGCAGGGACCAAAGTTTCCATGTTCCAGCTCATCTTTTCAGTTCATGATGGCCCATTACCACATGTGGGCCCACATCATTGGCTGCAAAGCAAAGCAGTGATTCTAAACAGTATGTATCTCACAGTAGAAGTTACACAAAACTGGACTAACGAGTGCAGAATATGGCTGAGTACTAGTGGTAATAGTAATAGTGAAAAATTGTATGCTTTAGCCTATACAGGTTATTCAAGACTTTGTTGGTTGATTCATTATGTTTGGTTCTCAGTTAATTTATGTTGAAGTTCTGGACTATTATTCACTGGTAGCTCACATTCCAATATTTCAATTTGTCTTTCAATCTCTCACATTTTCTAAATTGATTGAAATTGGTTGAAGGATAAATAGCCCAATACTTGCTCTCTGATATAAGCCTCAAATGCATCCAATCTAATTAAGGATGTTTGTTTGTGAGAATAATGCAATACGTTGGAGAGAGTCAGCAGCTTCAGGTTCCTCGGGGTTCGCATTAGCAAGGACCTGACCTGGACTCACCAACGCCATCATAAAAACAGCCAGACAACGGCTCTTCTCCCTCCGCAGGCTGCAGAGGCTCAACAAGGACTCCAGGATAATCACAGAGAGTATCCTGACTGGCTGCATCGCCGCCTAGTATGGCAATTGCACCGCCCTCAACCGTAAGGCTCTACAGAGGGTGGTGAAAACTGCTCAGCACATCACCAAGATAAAGCTGCCATCCATGGAGGACCACTACACCCAGCGGTGAAGGAAGAAGGCCAACAGGATCATTAAAGACCCTGTTCTTCACTGGGACAAGATCAAAGCCATCTTGGATAACCCCTCTCATCCTCTCCATGACGAGCTGTGGCAGATGGGCAGCTCATTCAGCCACCGGATCATCCCACCCAGATGCAAAACGGAGTGACTCAGGCGCCCATTTGTTCCAACTGCCATCAGACTGTACAACAGCAGTGGAGACCATCGACTATACCGTTCACTGTGACCAGTTTTTTTACCTCCCCAAATCACATACACCACACACACAATCCCTACAGAGTGTCTTGCAAACTCAGGACACTCACAGTACTCGCTCTCTCTCCCTCTTCATTGTCTCCGTTGGACTTGATTTGCAAATATTGCACACCAAATACATAAGGCTACTATAATATATAATAAAATATAATACATACTATATTTATTATTATTGTTTTTATTATTATCATTATTGTTTTTATTATTATTATTATTCATTATATTATACTGTACTATGCTTATACTATACTTTTATAGATATTTTGTATTCTGTGTTATATTGCTGTACTATAGTGTACATTATGATATACTATAGTATATAATATGTTAAACTGTTTACTACATAATATACTACATCATATTTCTGTATTAACACAGACATGTATAATTACTTAATCATATTTTATACTATTCTGATGTACACTGTTATAGTTGATGATATCATGTTACTCTTACATATACTGTACATTGCAGACTTTGCTGCTACTAACCACACCACTATGTCACTTTGCTTGAGACAGTATTGCACCACTAGGTCACTTTTAAAGAACAACTTTTACAAGGACGCACTATCCAGTTAATAAAAGCACATATCAAATGTGAGCGTCTGCCCCAGGTATCATTTGATGTCACAGAACTGTCGCAATTTTTGTTTTGATGACATTTCCTGCCATTGCACCATTTTTCACTCACATCGGTAATGAGACAAATGGTGGATGTGTCTAATCATATCAGAGGTGGATGACACCGACTGGACAAATCTGATTTACAATACAATCTCTTACCTGACACACTCCGCTGATGCACATGTCAAAGGCATCCGCCCGACATCGTGTCCCATCCAGCACCTTTGGGGCCAGTTCAACGGTGAGACTTCTCCCTTTAGCCTGGCACCGCAGCGCACAGGGTCCTGAGGGGTCATAAGGTGCTGGGACCCACTCATAGGTGACACCCTGGTACTTGATGTCATTGTGGGCTGAACACTGCTGGGCCCGGAAATCACCTGACTCTGCTGGGCAGTCCTGAGGAGAGGAGCAACACGGACAAGGACAGAGGTTGGAGTGTGACACCGCGATAATTCATTATAATTCAATTCAGTGTCATTTTATGAACTGGCATTTCAAGGATGTAATAATAATAATAAAATATATTAAATTTGACAGTTAATACAGTTTCATTACAGAACTGATGATTTTTTTAAAAATGATTCATGAACTGATTTTTAAAAAGGCTTTTATATTTTATATTTATTTGTGTCCTACTTTTACATTTACAGTTTTGTCCACACTATTGAGTTTTGAGCTTTAAAGCAAGTGACAAATCAACAGTTATAAACACTTATGATATGAAGGTATTTAAGTAAATGGAGTCAGTATTTTTAATGAAGCAAATGACTACATGTAACATAAAGTGCAGTCTCACCCAACTCTCCAGCTCTACAAAGACTTTTAGTCTTCTTTAGGTCATTGTTTTGGTTTTACAGCACATTTACTGCTTTGGTTCAGTCTCAGAACTCTCACTGGCCTTGTTTCCAGCAAACAACCTATTTCTATCTTGTCTCTGGGCAGAGTCCTACTTTTAAGTGTAGTTTCTAGTTTCAGCTGGTGATGGCCATGACATTTCATTCAACAGCCTGATCATAACTTTGTTTCACAATGTTAACTTTTTTTCAGGGGAGCTTATTATTTTCAGAGTTTGGTCTGTTTTGTCATTTACTGGGACCTTTCCATGACTGGGAATTAGAGCTGGACGATACTGGATTTTTGAGGCTGACACCAAAATTGATATTTGACAGTTTACATGGTGTGATAATTGTACATCAACTGACATCTGTACTACACAGCTGTGACACTGATGAAGCCTGGATGTCTTCTTGTCTTCTGCGAATAAAGTGGCTTCTTGTCATTGAGTGCGACCATCTTTTATCAATATAAAGAGTCAATACAGTCAATATAATAAGGATAACGCTGCACTCTATCTGAGTGCAGTGGAAACTCCACATGTAAGTTTATTTTGACATTTCCCTACCTGTATTGGCTAAGATATATGCTGATGCCAGTATATCTCAGACAAGCTTTTATATTATACTATACTACTGTATATATAAGCCTGGATGATTTATCGGCTGGGTTCTACTAGAAGTGTGAATAAAGAGTTTCCAGGTTGTCCAAGATACACGGAAATCCTGAATATGAATGGTCAGGCCAAGGTGTGCAGTCAGAAATGCAATTTTCACAACCACTTAAATCACATATTAAAGTAGTTAATAAAAATATTGAATTCCATACGCGTTTGTGTGGTTCAGAAAAAATCCAGCCTGTCTGACCATGGCAGAGGAGGTAATGCTGCAGAAAAGCTGTCAACAGCTTAACACCTGGATGCTTCTTGGGACTGAAAGCTGTCTCAGATCAATAAGAGACGCTTGTTCTTCTGGGTGACAACTGGCAGACTTTTGGCAGCCAATAACTCTGTCCTCCTCCCCTGACTGAGAACTGGACACATCTAGTCTGACACATCAGCTTCACTCAGTCACACTCTGCCAGTCTACATATCCTTCAGACGCCTATATGCAGTCCAGCAAACAGAGCCTTCAGTTCAGACAGAGTAAGCCTCCGTGTGTGAACGGGGGAGATTGGATAAATATTATCCTGGGAACATTTCCCACTAGATGTGACTGAAGCTCTACAATGAATCCAGACTAAACCACTTCAGTGGGGAAGAAGATCAATAAGGCTTGTCTTCCTCTGATTAAAAATGGTGTAAGAAGGTTGTTTCAACAGACTGGATGTGTTTCTGCGGTTTGGGAAAGTGCAGTCCTACTAAAGAGCTACTATCATGGGGGTGGTGGTTGGTCTCTCATGGATCAAATGACGACTGCTGATATTACAGAATAGACTGTCAAGCACTGGTGGAGTGGTTAATGTATAACATTAAACAGACTTTATTATAGCAAAAGAATTAATGCATTCTTTATTTCCCTACCTGGCAGACATACAGCACATCACATATTTGTGGTATGACTTGAATTAATACCCAATAGTCATAGATGGCTGAGAGCACATTTGATGTCTGCAGAGTCCTCAGTTTCATATTCTGTCTCCTTACAAGTAACAAAATCAACAACAAATAGTAGCTTAAAGATAAAGTCCCTGGACATGTTATAGCACAAAGTACTGCTGAGCTTCTTATCCTTAACAGCGAGCTGGAAGAAAAATGCATGATTTGGGGTATCTGTTGAGCACCATAACAAAAGTCATGGAGTTTTACCATGAATAGGGTTCGGATATGACAGCATTTTATCAAATCTATTTTGGTTTTTCAACATTTTAATACACCAAAGTTAAAAATTACAAAAACTGAAAGATTCCGTTGAGATCTTCAGGGTACTTTTTTTGGTTGGAAAGGCACAAAAGCTTTGAGTGACAGCCTAGTTAATGTTCACAACTAGCAGTTATAAAATGTTGATTAAATATGTATCTGACACATAGAAATAACAGGTTTAGCCTACAGACCTTCATTTTCATCTTAAGTTGATAAGCACTGACTGAAGGATTCCGACTATTGAAACTGATCTGATGCAATCAGAGAAGAATCATCACTCCATAGATCCAACTGAACAGTTAAAACACAGAGTTCATTTAAAGTCCAACTGAAATCACACGGTTTTTGCAGTCAAAAATAACGTCAACATGTTTTTTATTATCAAAAAGAAGAAAAAAAAGTATTTGGGAAAAAAATACAAGTGCTCCTTTTGCCCTCAGAGGCTGGAGGGGCATGTTGGTGTTTGATTGACAAAACTGTCACAAATCACTGTTGAAAAATCTGTTTTATGATGTGACAACGCTATGGTTAAGGTTCGGTTAGGTTTAGGCACAGACACAAATTGGTAAGGTTTAGAGAAACATTGTGGTTTAGGTTAAAACCTTCGTTATCATGGTTACAATAATAACCACGTGGTTAAAGGATATAGCTTCACGTTTTTTCAAGTCTGTCTTAAAACAAGTCATAAGTCAGGGGCCCAAATATGTACACTGAATGTAAATTGCTTCCTCCAATAAATCCTCTTGTTCACTCTGGCTCCCTTCTTAATGCACTTTTACTGTAAGTGATGGGAGACAAAATCTGCAGTCCTCATTTTGTGCAAAATAGCATTTTAAAATGTATCTGAGTTTTTCTGACTTATTTGAAGTGGGTAACAACCTTTTTAGTGTACAACTCCTGGCCCATAATAACAGGAGGAATGATTACAATTTCAATATTCATGCAGGCAACTGACTAATGTTTTAAGACAGACTTGAAAAATTATGGACCTATCCTTTACCGTTAGGAAACGAACAGCAGTCTCACATGTTAAAGTCAGATGTTTTGTTGACCTCCTCCCTACACAGACTTTGTGGTTCAATAATAACGTCACCTGACTTCCTCTTTTGCTCCCAGTGGACTAGAGTCATAATTCCTACGGCCACGAGAGGGCTTTGTCACTTGAACGTAAACATATGTCTTGCTGATTCTGTTATTTTTCTTGGGAGGGCAGTCCTGTATCACTTCCAAAGAGGTGTAAATGTAAAATCTGCAGTTGAAAATGAAATACTTTCAGATATAGTCTTTCTCTCCAACTGAACATGTGTAAATCTAAAATGAATGTAGAAACTACAGTAACATTAACAATTAATAGTAAAGATCAGACTCACCATGTTGCTGCAGGTTCTGTAGCGGATGTTTTTGCCATCACAGCTTCTGCAAAAAAAAAAATAAAGAAAAATAAACTGTTTCAGGAAAGACATATTGCTGTTGAGTTTTTTTATGTACTTCTTTGCTGAGTTAGGTGCCACAAACAATCCATCAATCTCTTTGTATTGGGATGGCAGCAGATGTCCCAGCAGTTGAGATCCCCAAACCTCAGCAAATAAAACCAACACAGGTTAAGTGGAAACTATGTTTTGTTGTTATTTGGGTGTACTGAGTCTTTAAGTCACTTCTGAAATCCCATTTTTATAAATATGTTTTACCTTATCAAAAAATATGTATGAAATTGATCATTTCATATTTTTTACATTTCACATGTGACATGTCTGAAAATGTGCTTACATGTGAATTCATGTTGCTGTGAAAAATTCACAAACTTTTTTCTAAGGTTAAAACTTCTTTAACTACCCAGTGTCTAGTATTGTGCTGTTTGTCAAGCTTCTTTCCATCTTTTAAGCCTGTTTTTAATATTTTTCCTACTTTTTCACCTTGAACTTTGTTGAACTTCTCTCAGTTTGCTCTGGATAGGACCTGCAGGTAAATTCCTAAAATGTGAACTAAATGTGGTGAATGACTACACACATACACCAACACGTACGCACTCAGTAAAGAATCCATGCATGTGCACACACACACACCTGTAAGGTTGCAGCACGCTCCACCTGCGACACACATCACCCAGCCAGCAGCCATCTCAGCACTTCACTGAGCTCCAGCTGGCAGAGCCCAAAATGTCAAGCAAAACTAAGCCCGCAGATATGCACACACACACACAAACACACACACACACACAAACACAACTTCAGAATGAACCTGAGCTCTGTGTGAAATGTGCCATAGCAGAACGTTCCTTTCCCAGTGACAGCATGGACACGCTGTTAAATCTGTTCCACCTTGTTAGCAACAATAACAACACCCAATCGCTTGGTGTGTGTTAACTGCCATAAAGTGCACATTTCTCCTGCCGGCTTACAATAACATTAGACTAAACTGGTAGCAGCTCATTTATCCCAGTGTAAAGCAGGCCTGGTCTAATCTGCCATTTAAGGAAGATAGAGAGCCGAGAACCACACTGCAGCGATTCAGCCAGCTCCAAGCTAAACCAGACACAGACAACAGCATGCCATGGTATGACTTAATGAACCAATTAATAGATTTCTCCCTTTGAAATGCATGAAGTACTCAACCATGGTCGGACAAACTGTTTGTGAATGGGTGTGCACCAGTCTCTGCATGTGTGTGTACTTTAGGTGGGTTGACTGTGTTTTCAGGGCCTAGAAATGTCTACAGCTGTGGACATTAGTCTTCTTCGAAAATCACAACACTGCCATGACAACAGTGCAAGTCTGATGATGGCTTTTTCAGGACTGGACACAACAACTGTGCTACACAGCACACTGTAAAAAGGAAAAAAATGAACAAAGTTAGTTGTAAAATCTTGTTTTGTTTATCTCTATAAACAACTTCTGTGATACAGAAGTATTCAACCTGCACAGTCTATTCCAGTGGTTACCAACCTTTTCCATATGACACCCTAACCACCAACATCCTTGTCGTGTCAAGTACTGAACACCACCCATCATGTTCCAACTGCGTGTTATTTATTACATATAAGCAAGATTATATAGTGATTCTGGAATTGTCTATTTTTTTCTTTTCTCTTTTTTTAGTTTGATCAAGTTTGCATTTGTAATCCTTGTACTAACTTTGGAGTGACAGAAGCTGGACGTTTCAACCACTTTGCCATCATTTTTAGCAATTAGTTTCAACTCCTCTGCCCAGACAGCACCAAACGTCGGAGCTACATCGTCGGCATTACAGAGGAACATAGTCACTACACTGCGTTACATTCCCAAATGTAGGACAGCGGCATGATTTTAAGAGCGGCAGGTTCCATACACCAGTAATGCGTCGGCTCTACGTTAGCCCCATTCGTGACTGTCTCATCCACTGCGCGGGAGACAGAAGGTCTCATAGAAAAGCTCGGGGAAGGTGAGATTTATGCTTTATCGGAGGTGTTTTCAAACAGAATTTTTCAGTTTTGCAAGAGAAAAGACTTTAAGGATGAGGACGAACTGGTTGGTTTTGCGAATGTATGTCTGCCCCACCTTAGTTAAAGTGTAGCGCACAGCTGGTTCCCGGAAGTTTTTTAAATGGGTCCACACAGTGGACGAGACAGTCCTGAACAGGGCTAGCTCTACATACCGTTTAAGATGAGAGACAGAGAGAAAGACCAGACAGAGGGGGAAGGCCTTCTTGGATTTTGACTCAGTTCTGCTGCGACAATACTGAAAGTGAAAATAGTTGGAAAAAGACAGAAACTGATGGTGACATAATTTGTATGGGCCTATGTGTGTGTGTGTGTGTGTTTTACCTTGCAGACACCATATCAGATTCCTGTATTTGGTGAAATAAAGCTGGCATAATGTTCTGGTAGAAAATGTTCCTTGTAAGGGACATGAATTATAAAAGCAACGCCTGTTTGTTAAATTAAGAATAGAAACTACTAACATGCTCTGATAAAGCTGAAATTTAAGTTATGCAATAGCCTGCTCAAATGCTCAAGATGGACTGAAACCTGTAATACTAAAAATCATTTTGAAAAATTAATTTGGTAGGCATAATATCAAAACAAAAAGTTTAGATTAAATGTGTTAAATGTTTCAGACAACCAACGAACTGTCACAGTTGTTATTGAACAAGTTGTTAATGAACACTTTGACTACATTAAATTTAATATGTAACATTTTATTTAATCTCACATCTCACCAGTCTATCTGCTGTGGACACTGACCCTCTGTAAGTATCTGTGTGGAGCGCGTACGGTACAGTACACCTTTGTTAGCACTCTGAGAAGACCAGCAGATAAAAAGTTTTTGCTCCCTACGTGTCAGCCTCTGGAACTTTCTCCCCCAACTTATCTGTGTCCTGTCCAGAAACACTGTTTATGACAGCTTTTTTACAGTCAGCTAAGAATGCATATAATCTAACTATGGTCTTCTAGTCTTATCAGCCAATTTTGATTGTTAATGATAATTTGTGTAATGTTGTTTTCAACGCTCTCACACAAAAGGTGTTTTTACAATATAATGCTGTTTATGTGAGAATTGACTGATACTTCTGGTACCATGTTGTCCATATTTCACTCTTGAAGAAGCAGAGGAAAAAAGGCACACCTCTGATAATGGCCAACTGCAGTTTTAAAAAAGATGTATTTTTGGGTCTCATTGAGTGTCATTTATAGACGTAGAGATACAGAGGTGACTTTGAAGAGTACTTGACAGATGTCTCTTGGAGGGAGAACTCTACTATTCTTCCTCACATCAATGTTGGCTTAGGCCGACATGTAGAATTATTTTTACTATTAAAAAATGCACATTGGACTATAAGAAAAGATGATTGTCCCATCCATAAAAGATGCTTAAAAAAAAGTTGCAGCAACACCACCAACTTGATCACTCAAGGAACTTCATGTGTTTACATATAATGGGGACCTGATATGATTGTTAGCCCTGCAGAGAACAGGGTATTAGTTTTTTTTTTATATCCATATATTTTTATATATCAGTTCTTAGACTTTGTATTACATCAAGATGTTCAAAATATTCCATTAGGTCAGGGACATTGTATCTGTGTAGCAACCATTTACCATGAAATGCAATCATTCTGTTTATGCCTATCCTAATAACTAGTTGTTCTCAAAGTTTTGATGACTCAGTGCCAATTTAGGGAGCCAGCATGTGATTGGGGGCAGCACCGGAAAAATGCACACATAAAACAGAATCATTCCAAAACCAATCATTTATTTATTAAACATTAAGATGCCAGAGCGCTTCCCCAGCAGCACAAGAGAACCTGTAGAGAGAGATATATAGAGAGAGATGTCACTTTTGGTACTTATAGGAGCTTACCATATACCACAATAACAAGTTATTATATTTATTATTAGTGATAAGTCACAATGATTATGAATTTGTTACAACATCAACATAACTTCTCTTCCTTGTGAGATTTATGGTGCTGCTTCCCTCTGGTCACAATTGTCTTGCTGTCTGGCTCCATCCCTATCGTTACAGTCAATTTGTGACAGAACGTAATTCCTGCAACACTCACGAGGTGCCACTAGTTGCCATGCAACCAGCAGCTTTAAACAAGCTGTCATTCCTAAACTGACAGAAGCTTGTTAGGGGGGAGTTGGATGCAGTCGCCAAGTAGTCTATTAAATGTAGGCTCTTGAAAGATAAAGTACTGAAACGGATCACGGATGATTAAAATATAATACATGCATTTCATATCACATTCAGGGGCAGCACAAAATGTTTCTGGCCCGCGGGCCGCACTTTGAGAAACTATGCTAAAAACAATTTTCGGAGGAGGGAGTTGTCGGTCTCCAGTTTCATGGCAGTGTGGTACAACAGGATCTGCTGGCAAGAAGAGCAGCAGCGACGGTGTGGAAAAAGCCAGTGGTAGAGACTGAGAAGGTGGCGCTAATTAAAAATAATGAGCTGCAACGTTCCCTGGTTTGATTGCAACCGGGAACCTTTATTGCTTGTCATACCCCTCTCTCCTTCCCTTCACTCCCTACTATGCTGTCCACTATCAATCAAGGCAAAAATGCCAAAAAATACTCCAAAAAAATAATGAGCTGTGTGGGTTGTCCCTCTCCACCAGTTAACTTACGTACTGATATTATGGAACACCGTTTACCATAACTTTATTTGAGATCTGTATATTTTCAGTTCAATACTAAGATCCATTAACCTTCAGACAAATCAGTTATCTACAGCTCCTGACAGAAATCTGAGGGATACCACTCGGTCCATCTTCCTGAAAATAAGGATTAAAACTTAATTTTTAAATAACTTTTTATCCAATTCAATTTGCATGTGCAAAAAACATGTCAACTGGTTTAAATGCAAAATTATTATATTATTTTTAGGCATTTTGCCTTTATTTGACAGATCACAGTACAGAGCTGACAGAAAGGACATCTTTAAATAGAGACTTATAGAATATTAATAGAGATTTATCTGAGCTTTAGCACAGAAAACTGCTGCTTATGGTTGCAGACAACAGTTGGTAGTTAAGGAGTTGAGAAAGTGGTGTGAGCGCGACAGTAAAGTTTCGAGCCATAAAACCAAAAAAACAATGAGTTTTCTGAAAGACGCTAAAACACTCCCTCGAGCTGAGGGGAAGTTGGTGATAACTCTCTATGGATTTATCATCATGAGCGTTACCTTTCAATACTCAGAAGTCATCTGACCCATTGTTGATATGAAAATATTGAATAGTGCAACTTTAAAACATGGGTACCACTCTAAAGTGAGTTGTAGACTATTATGCATGGTTCTCCACTTTCTTGTTTTATTTCAAAATACTTCTAAAACAGCTGTTTGTTGCAGGCCTTCATTGTTGTACTGGACACACTTCGGGCCCTATTTAAACGATCTATGGTCTAAAGTGCATGGAGTAAGTGCATTTGGGGTGTGTCCAATTCCACTGTTGCTGCTTAAATGGCGCATAATCTGGGCACAAAGTAAGGCTCAAGGCCATCTACGTCCCTGTGTATGTAACAAGCAGAGTGTATGCATGCTGTGAACCCGCCTACGTAGGCACATCTTACTATCTGAATAATGTGCTCTTTAAATAACAGGAAAATACACAGCTAAGACCAACAGCCCATGGGTGCACAGATGGGTGCAAGTACATTTGCTACTTACACAACGTGGGCGCTGGGCGTGAAAATGACAACACTGGCCAAAAACTAGCATTGACAGCTGCCCTGCGCTGTGCGCCGCTTTGCGCCGGGTGTAAGATAGGGCCCTTCATCACCCTCTTACCTCTACTCTATCCTGAATTTGTTACGTAAATCTCGATGTTTGTAATGATAAAGATTTAAAAAACTACATCCCTGTATGGCACATGCTATGAAATTGTAATTTTTTTTACAGAAAGAAGGATGGGGAAAATATTCATTTACTTTCATAGCAGATTGATTTTAAAAACATTCTGAATATGTGAGTTATGCTTTTGATAATGCATAACAGAGTTTCTGTCATCTTTCACCAAGAAATGTTCAGCAGGCATAATGAAAAGTGATGATTACAACTTGTGTCAGGTGGCTTTTTGAGTCCAGTTGAGAACAGAGGAAGAGACAATATTACAACCTGTCAGGAGACAGACACAGAGATGAAAATAACGAATTCACAATAACATATTGACAGAAAAACTTGGACTAATGGTTTGTTTTTTTTAACACATTCAACACTGTAATTCAGTTCACAATCCAGGCATTGATGAAAAAAACCAGTGTGTCTTCAAAGCACAAGAAGACTGGGAAGAAGAAGCAAAAATGCTTCAATCTCCTTGGTGACACAACACTATAGACTATGAGGCACCGTTCTGGACTGAACTTGAACTTGAAAACTTGAGCTTAAAAAAAAGAAATAACTTTAATACTTACAGTGGTGGCCAAAATTATTAGAACACCTGACAGATCTGAAAATATTTACCTTTTTTTTTGCCTCCAAAACATGATTTCATGTCATAATGTTCATGAAACATGCAGATGGTTGCTCTGAGCACAACAAATATCAGATGAAGTGAGTCCTACTGTTTTATATCCACTTTTAACTTTAATATTTGGTATGTTCACCTTGTGCAGCAATTACAGCAGCACATCTCTCTGGCATAGTGTCAATATATTTCCTGAGAACTTCAACACTAATGTTATCCCATGCCTTCTGCAACTCAAGCCAAAGGCTTTCCTTTGAATGTACAATAGATCTGTCCAGTTTATTTTCCAACTCGCCCCAAATTTGCTCGATGGGGTTGAGGTCCGGACTTTGAGGGGGCCAGTCCATCATTTTCAATGTTCCAGCAGATTCCTTCTGTCGCAGGTAGTTCCAGCAATAGTTAGAAGAATGTTTAGGGTCATTGTCCTCTTGGAAAATAAATCCAGGCCCATTAAGATGACTCCCAGATGGTACCGTGTGCCTCACCAGAATGTTGTGGTATACTTTCTTATCCATGATGCCATCAATTTTCACTGAGTCACCTGTTCCTGAGGCTGAAATGGCACCCCACACCATAATACTACCCCCTCCGTGTTTAACTGTTGGNTCTTAAATATGTCAAGTGTTCTAATAATTTTGGCCACCACTGTAAATTTTATGATGGTTAAAAACTCTGAGGAAAGCTAGTAAGTGGACCTCTAGTTAAGACTGTTTTGTCAAACTATTATTTCCAAGGTCAGGAATGAACTTTCTTTCTCAACTAGGAAGCATATAGACCTTTTTTTACTGCAAACATTTTCACAGTAAGAAATGCACAGGTGTTACTAATTACACTAATGATGGCTCTGTTCTACTCAGGTGTCCCAGTAAGCCATGACAGTGTGACAGTGAGCCAGCATGCACAACACCAGGACCCTGAAACTGAAGCCGCTAAATGAAGTCTGCCATTGTTTGTTTCATTATTTACACCTGGGTTTTCCTACTGTGACATGTCAAAATGTCTTAGGAAAAAAAGGCCATCTGTTCACATTGGGCCAGCGAGATAGCTGTGGGCTAGGTCCTGATTTTAAGCCTCAATTTTTGGTTATCTGCACCATGGAAAGCCATTGTGAATTTGCTATAAGCAGTTCCCATTTGCAAACGCAGATGTGCAGACAGCAATCACCTGGATGATTTTGATACTGAAGACAGTTTAAATTTGATGATAACGAGATGAGATCTGAAGTTGTAAGGTGCATCTTTTTTTTGACTGATTTCCGAACAGATTCTAAACAGATGTTCGCTCTCAACGGACGTTGAAGAAACAGCTGCGAGTAAGTTGCGCTGATTGCACCAGTATGACAACTGTGTGCATCAGTTTGACTGAGTTATGTCTCTGAGAAGAAGAGGTGTGACTTCTGACAAGAAATGTGGCATGTGGTTGCTCTGGGTCAAGTTAATTATTACATCAAGACGTAATGAAAGTGCTTCAACAGCTTACACTTTCATTACACCCAAAATCTACAGTAACTAGCACGTTTGAAGTGTAATCATACTGTTATCAAATGTTGACCTGAATGAGCTTTGTGAAAAGATCAAAGCAACATCATTTAGCAAAAGCATCATTCATCTGTTATGATGCAACATGGTGTCTGGCATCAGTTTACCTGTAAAATCTATGTTCTCATCATCAACAGCTAAACAGCAATGGACATTGTCAAGTGTTTTAGCCACAGACAGATATTTCCTCTGCTCGTTGAGTGTTGCTGTATAAGGACAGACAGAGCTCGTGGGAATTAATGGACCTTTAAAGGGGAGAAAGACACAGTCTGGCACCAGAGGAGGCAAAGCACTGGGCAAAGACAAGCTCCACTCCAAAAGAAACACTGGACCCAGACAGAAAGCCAGTGTCAGAAGAAGTGCAGATTAAGCTGGATGTTCTCACTGCTGGCCAGACACTACTGTGGCCCACAGAGGTGGACACACTGACAAATGAAATACACTGTATATGTACTGTACACACACACACACATACACACGTGTACATGCACTGTTGAACACGCACATGAATAACATGCACACACACTCACGCACACACAAACAGACAGACATACGTAGCTTTGCACACACAGAGACATACACACTCACTTCTCTAGGCCCCACTAAATGTGTCCACACAACACACACACACACGGTGGTTTAGCAGGTCGGCTGGCTTGTTTGGAGATGTTTCTGTAATGACTGTAGTGTGAATCTCGGTGTGCAGAGGAATTCTGAACAAATCAGGAGACCCCCAATCGCTTCCAGACACTGGGCGCTGTGATCAGGGTTTGCAGTGATCAAGGCCATGCTCGACCTGCCAGTCTTCAGATGTCTGAGGACACAGAACCTCATCAGACTTCAAACAGTCCAGAGGGACGCAAAGGTCAGACTGATAAAACTCAGTTTGACATGTTATCACAGAGGACTTTGCAGGGGGCCTTAAGAATAATCTTGGACAGGAAATTAATGTAGATGTCATTTGGTGAGAGCATTTACCCAAACGTCTGTATCATAATATAATCAGATGTGTAGACTTAGATCAATGAGTGTCAAAATGTCTGCTACAGAAGCCTAGTGTGGCCTTGGCAATGAGTTTTAAAACCCTAAGCCCTAATATATCTGGGTGTCAACTCAGATTTAGCAACAGTTGAGTGAGAATCCGATGACCTTTGTGGGGTTGTTTGCTTCTGTTATCAGACAACTGTCAATCAGATCTGAGAAAACCACAACCACACAGTCCTGAAGAAGGAGTTTTAGAGTGTTCACGACTCCAATGCTATTCTCATTAACAACAGATGGTGCAATACTGGTCATATTACGGTTAAAGAACGTGTGTGTGTAGCCCGGACATTGAACTGCTTGCCGTGAGCCTACACCAAGAGAGTTTTCCCATGCCACGATCCTGGTTGTTTACATTCCTCCCTTGGTCAATGCCTTCATCGCGATATCTGGGGACTTCAACCACATCACTCTGGCTGCAACTCTGCCCACATTCAAGCAGTTTGTGGTCTGTCCAACCAGAGGAAATGAGACGCTGGAACTGCTGTATGCCAATGTTAAGGAGGCATACAGCTGATAACCTGATCCACCTTCTGCCCCTGTATAAACCTCTAGTCCAACAGCAGCCTGTGACAACTAGGACTGTGAGGAGATGGTCACAGGAGACCACTGAGGCTCTGCAGGGATGCTTTCAAACACAAACTGGGATGTGCTCTGTAATTCACATGGAGGGGACATTAATGAACTCACAAGTTGTACAACAGGGTACATCCTCTTCTGTGTGGATAATGTTGATTTGGAAGACTGTACAGTTTTCCAAAAAAACAAACCCTGGGTCACCAGAGACATCAAGGAGTACTCCAGCACATCTTTAACCTGAGTCGGGAGAGGGTCCCTATGCTGTGGAAGACATCCTGCCTGGTCCCTGTCCCTAAGAAGACAGTAGACGCCAATAGAATCAACAGGCTCATCAGGAAGGCTGGCTCTGTCCTGAGGCTGGAGTTTGATTCTGGTGGTGGTGTCAGAGAGGAGGATTCTGCACAAACTGTGGAGCATCGTGGACAATAACTCTCATCCTCTCCACGATGTGCTGGTCACACACAGGAGCACCTTCAGCAGTAGACTGTTACCACCATGAGAATGCCACTGGAAATCCTTTCTACCTGTGGCAATCAAACTTTATAACTCACCTACCTCACGCTGAGAGATGGACAGCAGAGGCATGGAGTACTGAGGTCACTCCAGCCTGCATTTCAGCTCTGTTCCGCTCTGTTCGTTTAATCTCTTGCTTTCTCTCTGGATTATTGTCTCTCCATGGATTACAATCATTACAACTGATTTACGGGACATTATGGGACATAATGTGCAATATCACAAACATTCCAAATTAACCATATACACTCACCTGTACTTCAGATTTGATATTGTACATACATAGCTACACCACTTCTCACATGATCCTTATTGACCTGTTTATACTTTTTGGCATTGTGCATATTTTGGATTGCACTTTATTGATATTTTATATTTTATATTTGCATTCTTCCTACTTTGTACCACAGCTGCTGGACATGTCAGAGTGATATTTCAGTTTTTTTCCCTTTTAATAAATTTGCCAAAAAAGTTTTCACTTTATCATTATGGGGTATTGAATGTAGATTGATGAGACTATTTTAGCATAGGGCTGCAACATAAAATGTGAAAAAAATGGAAGGGGCATGAATACTTTCTGAATGCGCTGTATGTGTGCAGTAGATATGTTCTTGCTTAGGACTTTGAAATTTAAGCAGTAACATGAATACGAAAGTGAGGGTGAGCTGCAGTCAGATATAATGGAAACAAATGTGTTGCCAGGAGGTTATAGAATGATGCCACGGGGCACAGTCTGAAATAGATTGGCTGTGATGACTTCCTGAACAAGCAACGCTGCACAACAAATAGCTGAGCAGAGACAGGCTGACGGTGAGAGCAGACAGCCTGATTGTGGCTTTTAAAAACAGCATTGAAACAGATTTGAAACCCACACACTTGATGCGTTTATCAGTGTGAGGAAGATGCAGAACACAGTGAAGTTGCTGTGTTCCCAGATCTCAGCGATTACGTCATATATAACTGATAGAAATGATGGCCAAAAGTAGGAAAATAAGCCAACCCAAGTTGTAATAAACTGGAATTATCCTTTACAGTGATGTTCTTACGTGTGTCTTTATTTTTTATATTTTTTCACATCAGGTATATGGATGTTTTAGCCATGTTAGTGGCATGTCTCTATGGATGGCATTGTTGGTCTGTTGATCAGTCCGTCACTTTGGTCTAGACTAAAATATCTCAGCAACTATTAGATGGATTGCCATGGAATTTTGTCGAGATTCATGGTCCCCAAAGGTTAAATCTTAATGACTTTGGCGATCCCTCGGCTTTTCTTCTAGCACCACCAATGCCTGGTTCCAGGTTTTGTGTCTGCCAATTAATTTATGCTAATTTTAATAAAAACACCCATGAGAGCACAATATGAACTAACATAAAAAGGAGTTTAAACCAGATTTTTCAACACAGGACCTGTCAACAGGATAGGACTGTCATGGACCTGCCTTTGTACATCAGAAGAATTTGCAGTTATCAAATACCAAAAGCAAAGAACTGGGCTTTTTGAGCCCACAGGGGTCTGGGAGCCCCTGGGGCAGTTGCCCACTTTGATTGGTTGGTAATCCAGCCATGGTCATGTTGTAGGGTTAGTAATTTGAGTTATTACAAATGTCAGTGTTTTTGAATAAGGATTTCTACATATATAAGCTTTTCATTTATTTGTATTTGCTGTAATATACAAAAGAGAACTGACTTTATCTGACTGCTTGTGTTGACTCACCAGACTTATTTTTAGTGATGTCACCATGTTCCCCATCTCAGCAATTCATTTTGTGAGAACAGTATTATTATGACTCATAGGAAAGATGGCCAAACCTGAGAAAATAAGAGCCAAGCTTTGATAAACCAGAAATATCCTTTAAGTGTTTTGTCAATTTGTTTTGGGGCAGGTGAACAATTCACTGCACATGTGAACCCATGTGTGACCAAAATACTCAGTAAACCTCATGCTTTCTGCTATTACTTACTACACCGACTATTAACGCATTTGTTTGGGTTCGGAGAACTACATATACAGGATATTCATGGTCACCCTCTGTCTGTATCCTCCACAGACTCACAACACTATGTGCCTTCAAAGGCTGAGTCTACTGGTGAAGTGACTGAACTGGAAACATCTGCTTAACAGGTATCATAACAATTCAGCAGGATATCCCACCCTTGAATATTCTGTGGTATGAACATTGCAATGTGTGAGTTGAGCAGATTTGCAGCTCTGACCAGTTGACAGTTTTAGTCATTAAACAGTCTCATCAACCCCAGCAGCAGCTCTGTGCAGGGATCACATGCTGGATGCTGGATTCTTTTTTTTCCTTTTTAATGATCAGACTTCTGCCACAAAATATTTCCATATTTCAAAGATGCTGTCAAACTGTGTCTTGTTAGATGTTAAATGAGGTTTACCCTCCGTTGAGACAGCGTCTTAGAGAGTAGGAGGCTCCTCCTCCACAGGTTCGAGAGCAGTCGCTCCAGGGGCCCCAGGCATCCCACCCGATGTCCCTGTCTTCATCTGAGCGGGTCATCCTGGACGCCTGCAGAAGTACAAACACCAGCACAAAGGTCAGGACTTTCCACGCTGAGCATATCTGCAAAATATTCACTGCAAAAGTATTTCAGTTCTTTTCCTACAAGATCTGAATTGAATTAAATGACAAAATACATTGTTGGTCCATGCCCTCCAAAACCTCCAAAGTGTTTTTTGATATTTGCTGAAAATACTGATGCTCTCATTTTTCTCATTGAGGTGGCTATTCACATGCTGTGTCTTCAGGAGAATCACCTTGTTTTCTGGAGGGTGTGTGAAACCCCTCACTTCACTGTTATGACTGGATTTCTGGACTTCTCCATGCAGTCACCAGAGCTAACGTTATGCTAGCTTTTGATGGTAAAAAGTCCAAACTTTAAGGCTGGCTGCTTGATAAACCACAATGGCTCATTTTCTGTTTCTACACCTGGTGAATACATTTTTCAGGTAACTTGCCCAACAGTGACAACCATGTTGATGACCTACCTGCAAAGCAACTGAGTAACATTTGGACATATTTTGAATAAAAAACGTTTTGCACAGACAAGACCATTTCAGACATTTCAGTCAGACATTTGGTGTAAAAAAGAACAGTCTCATGATCATCCATTAATGAACAGCACTCCATATGATTTGAATGATGTCACATCACTTTCTCATATGGAATATGTTGCTCCGAGCTTTGGAGTTTGGGACTTCCTCTCAATAAGATCTTGGTTTGATTGCTGTCAGAAAACCAACAAACCCAGCTAAGGGAGAAACTGCTGCAGGGTTTAAAGTAACTGCTCTGAACCATGTAGGTGTGAAAAATATTTCTTGATAAAGCTTAAGCTAAAAAAGCTAAAAGGCCCAGTGAGACGTACTGAAAGTGTGCCATGCTGGCAGAGATCATTTCTGTTCACACAGTGACAGCAAATATATCCACACTGAGCTAACACAGCAGAAGATCAGCTCAGTCTGGTTTGGATTGGAGGGACTGAAAAGTCACAAAATCCCGGTTAAGACAACTGTCGACTGACTGAACTCAGGAAAAGAGACAGATGACTGACACACGTACAACCCTGTGGGCAATAACACTTCCAGTGAAAAAATCAATGATCACCAGGATGTCGCATGAAATCAGGATGAGAGGGAATTCTCATCTTTTCTGCAATTCTCCAAGCAGCAGAGAAGGACACAAAAATCATCTGAAGTTAAACTCTATCCCACATTAGACAAGGCTCTTTTGGTCTTTTGAGCCACACTAATGTGGTGCTATGGATGGCAATGTCAGTCAATTTGTCAGTCCACCATTTTGGACAAGATTAAAATACCTCAACAAAACTCAGATGGATTGCCATGAAATTTTGCTCAGACATTCAAGTTTCCCAGAAAATGAGATGATCCCCTGATTTTTCATTTAGTGTCACCAGCAGGTGTGATTGCAGATCACTTGATGCCCACTGGCCCAGAAGATTTTCTCCCCGTACACAATCATTACAAAAAGAGGTAAAATTGCGAATGCATGTTTCTGAGTGTCACAAACACCCAGAAATGACTTTTTGTATTAGCAGAATTGAAGCTACAGGTAGGCACTGGTATTCTCTTGCCTATCTTTGTTTACATTTTGGCAAATTGACACCATTAAAAGTATACCAAATTAGCTATTAGCAATTCCTGTTTGCAGGGTAGCCATGGATACACAGACAACTATCACTGGATTACTAAAGAAAACTTAAAATTGAGATGATTTTCAGGAATGTTCTGAAGTGTCTTTTTTTCTCTGATTTCTAAGTGATTTTATGAATGTTTATTTGCGATGGACATCAGAGATAATGATATCCTCGGGAAGTGCAGGTCACATAGAATATGCGTTTCATGTCTGTACGTTAAGATCTGACTGAGTTATAACTCAAAGGAGGACTATTTCTGACTCGAATTCACCTCCTGCAGTATCTCTGCCTCTCCTTCAACTATCTTGTAACCCCCTGGGCAGGCTTTTGGCTTTCTCTTTTGGCTTTGTCCTGCTGAATGTCTGTGTCTATTACAGACCACATCTTGTAATTGTGCAATTGTTGCCTTCCGAAACGATGAGTTAAATTACCAGTGCACAGTGACTATTTCAGTCCCCACCTCCCCTTGTAATGTTAATTACATCTGAATAGGGCTTAACATAGTGAACTTGGTAAACATCAGCATGTGAACGTTCTCAGTGTAAGCATGTTAGTATGCTGAGAAGAAGCATTTAGCTCTGATCACCACTATATAGTGTATATGTATGTACTATGTAGTGTATATAAGTAGCTTCACAGAGTCGCTGGCGTGGCTGTAGACTCTTCGTCCACCTTGTGAAAACAGCACCTTTGATGATGACCTTTGACCAATAGTGATTTTGTCACTTCAAAGTCAGTCCTTCATCATGACGTGTTTGTATCATTTTGTTTGTGGCCTGCTCATCAGTAATAATTGCTGTAGCTGTATGATTATTCTGAGACTGATTCGTTTTGTTTGTTGTATAACTGAATGGGATGTGAACTGCCTTAAGCACTGGGTCCTCTCAACCATTTGGTAGAGCATATTGGGAGCTGTGACAAAATTAGTTGAACTTAAGGAAGTACTTATCGAAAAACAAATTGGCAATGGTTTGTAAAAAAGTCACAGAAAGAAGATCACCCAAAAAACTGTTGCTGCTGGTGTGCCACCACACAGATAAGTCTGATCTGATCCTACAAAGACTGAACTGCAGATTCTATTTTTTTCTATTCTTTTCATATGACTTTTAGGTAATTGTTTTGTTTTATTTAAACAATGTTTCATGTTTATGTTCTGTGTAAAATGTTTTATTTGCCCGGTTTTACACATTGCCCTCGTCCATAAAAATCAGCCTGATCTCACAAAAATACGTGAAATGAGCACAACCTCTTAACACCGCATTACGTGGTGGTGGCACGTAATGTGTGAAAATTACGTATAGTACTTTCAAAGTAATGTATTTCAATTGGAAGATTCTTTCATGGCAGCACCACGTTTTTGTGTTATGTCAGTAGCATAAAGAGCATGAAAGTCCGCCGAGGGAGGTGGACGGTGTCTTGTGTGAAACATTACGTCATATATCCCTCCCCATGTGAATCTTTTCCTACACCTAACCAAGTGGTTTTGGTACCTAAACCTAATCAAACCGTGACCGTTTTAACCAAACTGCGACCGTTTCACGATGTTAACCATGTGATAGAAAGGCTTTCTTGTTCTCCCACGTGCCCTTTGTTTTGAAAATACTTGAAATGAGCACAACCACATTACGTGCCACCATCACATAATGCGGTGTTTAGAGGTCGTAGTCATTTCACATATTTTTGTGAGATCAGGTTGATAAAAATAGATGTGTAACTTAAAATGTCTTTTATTTCACTAACTGAGAAAAAGTCATGCAGACTGTTGAAAGCGTGCCTTTACTGTAAATGGACTTCTCTACTTTCTCTAATTTTTACACTGTTTTTTTCTGGGGACTATTAAAGGGTTAAGCACTATTGTTATCAATAGAATGTTTGTAAAAATGCACTTCTGCCAAACAAAAGACTAAACTTTGAAATGAGATATTTTTTTCCAAGGGCAACTTGAGAGTATACCTTCATGCAATTCAAAAGACTAAAACCTGAAATGACACGTCTTTGTCTGTAAGCTTCAAAGCTTAAAATAAGCCTCAATGATTAAACTTATTAAGAAATATAGTTTTTGCAGTGTCAAGTAATTTCTGGTACTTTGTGCTGAGCTACAGTATACTGTGTGTCACACAGCGTCGTCCCATTGGGAGTGTTCTCCAGAGAGAGTCCAGCAGTTAGCTGGTGTGGGCCGCAGGTCTCAACTCTGCTGAATAATGGGCTGCTTAAACAGTAAAGAGAACCACCACTTCACCCTCTGTGGCCACTGAACAGCAGCATTACCTCACAATCCTGTGATACACTCATCTGTTTTAGGCAACTACCCCACCAGGCTGCGACAGCTTTCATGCATCTCACCCCCGACCTTTCTCCTATCTTATCTGCTGTGTTAAAAGCTCAGATGAAAGAGGGGGAGTGACAGAGAGAGAGACTTTGATAGAGAGTGGGAGAGATGGAAAAAGAGGGTTTTCCTGGCTGTATGTCACCAAAAATAGGAAAATTGGCTTCCCCTGGGTCAGTGATGTCACTGCAGACCCTGTGGTGCCAAAGAAAGAAGGAATCTCAAACTGGAGCTTGCTGCTGTGTGTAAGAGGAAAACTGAAACACAATGAAGTATTTATGGAAAATAAATCACAGAAGCAAAGAACTGAGCCTTCTAAAGTGCTTTTAAATTGTGCCCTTCAACCCGTGCGTCACCGGACCAATAGTCAAAACACGTATTTATATAATTCAGAAAACTGTTTTTCCTGGAGAGGTGGTAGCACAGGCCCTCCACCAAAACCTTTCTTGCCGTGTAAATGAAACTCAGAGCACAGGAACAAACTCTAATTCCTCTGACAATGTTATTTATGCCTGGTCAACCAGAATTAACATTTCTGACATGCCTCCGCAGGTTTCATTTCACCCTGCCTGCCAGGCCCGGATCACTGGCTGACCTTGGAGCTGGCAGAGCGAAACACTTTGCAGTCTTCAACCTTGTTACGTCGTACCCACATAGATGCGATCGATCCCTGTGTCTTGGACTGTTGCACTGCGGTGGAACTCAGTATTCTCTCGCTTTTCTCTGCCTGCTGCATCCAAAGAGACAGACTGATCCGCTAGAGAGGAATTAGACACGTTAGCACTCCGCTAATAGGATAAAACCACCTTTTGTTGTCGGGCTCAGCCGGCTAACAGCCATCACAGACCTCCGACAGTAATAACATCGGCATGAGGAGAATCTGTCCAGCCAAGGCTTTTTTGGCCCGGATGGCCTGCCTGGCCTATTGTGTGAGTTCTGCATAGTTCAGTATCAGCAATCTGTGTCCACCGACAACCCAGATGACCCGGACATGTACAGTATATTTCTCAATTTATCATGATGAGGACTCAACATGGTGCTTCTGAGTGCAAGTGCCATTGACTACTTTCTAATAAGGCACCCTTTATAAGGATTCATAACTACAAACTTGATAGCTTATTAGAAAGTGAGAAATCCTTTGCTATTGGGGTTACCACCCCAACTACTGGGGCCTCCAGTGGCATTGGAAGATGAATTTAAGGGGTGGTAAAATGATTAATTAGATAAGATGTAATTCTGCTACACAAATGATGATGATGTAGTTTTTTTTTATTGTTAATGATAATCTAGCCTTTTCAGACCACAAAAAACTATTCAAATCACAGAATCTGAGAAGTCTTCGGTTGAACTAAACATATGCAACCTGTGACAAAGTATTGTGAGTAGACAGTGTTTCACATTAAAGGGTTGGGAGCCACTGTTTCATTTATGACTAATTAGCATTTATGGCGACGGAAAGAAAGTAGAGAAAGTAAGAAACCCAAGGGCGAAGTGTGTGTGTGTGTGTGTGTGTGTGTGTGTGTGTGTGTTTTCTTTGTGATTGCCTTTAAAAATGTCCTGTATGATTCAAATCTGCTTTCTGATCTTCCATTACTATGGTTAAGGCTTTGTTAGATTTTGGTACCTGTTAGGAAAGATTGTGGTCTGCTTCCAACTTGGACTGGAAGCAGGGAACGAATAGTGGTCTCCTGAGTTAAAACCATATTCTTTGTCGACCCATCCATTCACCAGCCTGCCTCCCTACAAGTTTTCAGGGCATATAACAACGCTATGCCTTAACTCTTGACAGACAAGAGTTATAATTCATGCAGCAGCTGGAGGTCCTTGTCAGGGTGAATGTAAACATACATATCATATCAGACATTTCAGGTAATGACAGATGCTGTTGTTTTTTTCTCAGGAGGACAGTCTGAGTGCATCATAAGTTCTGTTTACACTGTGCAAAATCCAATATCCTCTAGAAAGATATTCCAGTTTTGGCCAGGGATCATCCAGCTCTGATCTGCTGTCTGGTGGATTTACTTTTTAATCCTCCAGGTACAACCTTAGGAACCCCAAAAATGTTCTTCTTGTTCCATCAATAAAGCATTAGTAAACACTTCATTAACCATTTATTTATAATTTATAAACCCTTTATAAAAGGTTCTTCATTATTGTTTTCTCTGACTAATTCTTCAGACATTTGGAGAAGTTAAACTGAAGAAAGGAGGCCAAACTACTTCTAGCTCCTTCAGCATGTTTTACACTGATTTTAATATTCACATTTGGACCACATAAGCTAACGCTGCTGCTGTTTTGTGCTATTCACTTAATATAAAATCCCACACCTGATACCATGAGAGCTGGTCATCGGTTGAGTTAAGATATATTGGGTCTGGCCAAGTTGTCCTGGATTGATTTGTTGGGGATGACCAGTCTCTAAAGTATGCAACTAGAGTACTTTCTCATTTTTTTCCTTCCTGCCACATGTCAGCCACTATTTGGTGAATCTATCATCCTATTTATTGATTCATTCAGTCATCCCTTAATTTATTGATTCATTCATTCACTGATTTATTTATTGATTCCTTTATTCTTTCTTTTCCTCCAGTAATCCCAAATTGCATCATAGATTTCCCTCTTTGTTTGAGAATCATGAAACATGTACAAGTGCAAATCCTATTAGGTTGCTTCACACTTGATCTCCTGCAGAGTTTCAGAGCTGGTAAACAGACTTGCATCACTTTGTTTGGTTGTAGGAGCTCATACAGAGTGAAAATAGCCAGCAGCATTAATCTCAGCTTGTGTACTGATATGGGAGTGTGTCGGATGGGATTAGAAAAAAACTGCCTCCCTCCTTATATGTATAAGAGTGTTGAATGCAGGACGCAATCCACTACTTATGAAGTCTGTTTAATGTTTTCTCAGCTAGCTTACTTCACTGTAGGTGTGTGCATTCTGTGCCTATGGATTTAATCTCGATCCATATTGTTAGTGCAAACTATCCTAACACCCATGTACAAGGAGGGGTTATTAACCAAATGCCTGTGGCAGGGGTCTGCAATTCAACCATGTCTGCTAGAAAGTTTGTATGAAACTAATCCGTATCAGCAAGTAATGTTCACTGGCAACATTTAGTTCCAGTTAAGAAATCAGGAAGAGGTTCATACGGTGCAAAGAAAGTGGAGGTCGGGGTTGTGGATGGGCACAAAAAGGATTTGCCTCCAAAACTTTTTGAATCCCGCCCATACTTGTAATGAGTGTTGAAATTTTAAAGGACCATTTCAGCTCCTTAACCAAAAATCATGTGTCCTACAGCCATTGGATTCCAGTAATTTCTGTATGATATGAAAATCAATTAGCAACTTCTTGAAACTTGAGCATAATCTCTCACCGTGCCCAATGAAGTTGCCACTATATGCTTCATCAGAAGTGCTTGTTGGATGGACGAATAGCTTTGGAAACCTCTTCACCAAAATGAGCTGTTAGAGTTACTGTACATTAGCATGTGATAACACAGTACTGTCTTTCCGTATCAACCGGCACTTTACATTACCATGCAATGATAATGTAACATTAAAAACATGCAGAATTAATGTTCACTATAATGGATCAGTTTAGATAACGTGTTCATAAATGGCACATGAGTGATTTCTGATCTGACACTGCTATCAGCAGGACATTGTTTGTCAGTGGCTTCCAAAACTGCCAATGCTATGGTTACGGTTTGGTTATATTTAGATATAAAAGTGGCTTGGTTAAGGTTAGGGAATGATCATGGTCATGGTTAACAGAAACCAAGTTGAATATTGGTAGGAAACAGGATGCAAACACAGCAATGTCTCACGTCAAAGTCACACGCTTTGTAGATCTATCCAACCAGCCCGCCCGAAGAGGTTTTGCGGTGCTACAACATCATCATTTCAGTCCTCCGTCTGTGTCTACAAAGATTGCTTATAGGCGCAGTATTAGGTGTAGGTCACCCACGCTTTGGCAGCGTTTACGTGCATATAATGAAACAAGTAGTTGTGCGGCCTGTGCAGACAGCTGGATTGGTTAAAATAGGAGCTTTTCTGTTCCATGTGAGATGGACGAATGAAAAGTGGGCCCGCCCGAACTGTGTCTGAGTGTCTGACGGCAATGGAAAGGGTCTTCTGGCTTTTCCCTGAAATGACAATCCCACACTTTATGCAGTGACTGGCCATGTGTGCAGAGGTATGGAAGTAGGTGGGGTTTGAACTTGTCTCTCAGGCTCTTTTTCTTTTCTTTTTTTCAGTCTTCACACCACTAACACAACTGTCACTTTTTATGTGTACAACCGAGAGTAACACCAAAAGTCTAAGCTGTTATCCTCATTTGTTTTCATTTTCAATCATTATATCCCATCCCTCTCTATGATGGCAGGCTTTTCACCTTGCCTTCGAATGTGGTAATTTGGAATAGATATAAACTAGTTAGTGTTTATGTCATATTAGTTGGTTTGAAGCATATGCACATGCAGGTACTGAAACAAGCAAATGAGAAATCCAGAGAAATGCTTATATGTTCAGTGTGAATCTTACGTATACTATGAGGATAAAAAAGTGTAAATCACACAGCATCATGTTTCCTAAAAATCTATTTTCTGATGCAAAATAGATTTATATGAATGTAATTCATAGAAGAAAATGCCAGCTCTCATCCCACAGAACACATCTCTCTTTTCTCTCCATTCCTGGCCCAAAAGGTGTGCTGCATCTGAACTAATCCTGCCACAAATTTGCAATAATTCATTCAAAGCTTCCAGCAGGCCTACAGTTTGAACACTGACCTGACTGCCTGTCTGTGGATATACAGCTGGTTTCTTTCTCCTTGGGCTTGTCAGGGCATCAAGTCCTTCAAGTCAACAGACTCAAGTCCAAGTCAAGTTATGAGTCATTGGTGATTAAGTTAAAGTCCATGTGCGAGTCATTTTGATTCTGTTATCAAATTGTGACTTGAGTTTGGCTCGAGTGTGACTCAAATCCAAACCTCTGGAAAACTAATCTGATTACTTGATTGACAGGTCATCTCTCAGAAGATACAATTAGAAAAAACAAGGATGGAAAATACAGTCACAAGATGGAGAACATTGTTTTTTCCCTCTCCCTTTCAGTGTAGATATAAAACGAGAATCTGCTGAACTGCTTTGACGTGTTAAGTCCGTCTCATTCATAAGGCTGGCAGGTCGGACTCTGGACTCATTATAAACGATTAAGCTCATTCCCTGGCTGATTGCAGCGGAGCCCTCGCACTAGGAGACCTGGCCTCAAAATGCCACCGACAACTGTAAAAACCTGCTGCACCAGCCCTGATCAACAACACGCTGCACCCTTCATACACAACCCTCAGCTGTTTATCATGCTTGGGAGAGCTGTGTTTACTAAGCACAGCCAATATGGTGAGCTGCGCACATGCTCTCTTACCAGACGTCGCATGAGACTTGTCAGTGACATCATGTATAGCAACAGGACAAATAATAACAACTTATAAATGATTCAATGGCACTGGAGAGAAGCTGTATTGAATCACAGTGATGGAAGTGTCAAATGGCTACTTTAGGCTGGCCAAGAAGTGAAAAATCACCTCCATCATTCTCTTGAGTTCTTATCCTTTTTTTGTTTAGAGCACTACAGTAAGACATTTTGCAACCACTGTTTTTTGGTGATCTGGAAATTGAAAGTCATTGTACTGTTTTAACTGAGAATTATAAGGTTTATGTTGATGTTTTTACCACTAAGTAGTGGGGCAGCACGACCGAACACTATATTACTATACTTTATTTCCTCTTCTTCTTCAGGAGAGAATCAAGCAGCGTGCTGTTTTTTTGACTGTATGGACCAGAGAGAGCGGAACAGCAGCTGCTGAAGCACCCAGCACTGGAGAGCTGGTCAGCAGGGTGGGAGCTGGTCTGGTTCAGGAGTCGTTTACTCTCTCTCTGCTCCCCCCGCTCCTCTGTTAATTTAATGACACTGACATTTAAAAGTCACCACATGTAAATGTATTAGGTATGGGGAGTAGAATTCCTTGTGGGTCCACTCAATTCCTACCACCCGAGACCTGACCAGGGACCTGAGTTGACATCTGTCCAAATTATATTCTGTCTAATCAAGTCCAGTAAGGTCTCGGGTTTGTGTGTCAATAATCCAAGTTTAGTTACGGTCAGCTCTGATCACACGGTGTGTCATAGTCATTGCATGAGAAAAATGTCATTTTAATTTTGAAATGTAGGAAAAATGTATTATGATAAAAATTATGTTAATTGATACAATTTTCAACCATTGCTGCTCATCAATTGGTTGAGCGTTATGCTGCTGCCAGTGTTGGTGTTGTCTCTCTGTTTGGGTCTATTTGGGTAAACCACATTTTGAATCGGGTCTACTTATCCTCCAGTCTATGGTGGACTGTCCTCGCGTCACCTTCGGATCAGGTCTCTTTTTATGCGCATCAGGATCAGCTCCAAAATTTGGAACGTGAGAAGACCTCCAATGAAGACTTGTTGGAGAATGTGTGTTATTCTCTGCTGCGAGACTAAATAGTCAGTTACTGGTGCTCACCAGATATAGTATATCAAAACAATTATATACAGATACACATTGGACCTCTTCCTTTCTACAAAATACGTAAAACAGTGCAAAACAAACATATGGTTTAGACCTGTCAGCTCTGTAAACAGAGACAAAATGAAGAAATATCTTTTTCAAAATTACATTTATTTTGAAGGCATCCTGGTGGCTTAGGGGTTTATGAAGACGACCACTGTCATTGCAACTTCCGTGGTTTGAGTCCGGCTGGGGACCGTTCTTCCTCCTCTCATTTCCTGTCACCTCTATACTGTGCTCTGTCTAGGAAAGGGACAAAATCCATCTCAGCATATTTGAAGCACTTTTTTTCGCCTGCTAAAAGCAGCTAAGCCACCAGTAATGCTGGCAATGCTATCCACAGCTACTGAATGAGTACAGCAGCAGGTACATTAGTAAGAGGTCTTATTGTGTGAGTTCATGACTTCAGTGGCAAAAAATTCTAAAGCTGAACAACTTTCTATGTCAAACTCCTTTTCAGCTCACTAATACTCAATACATAACACTGACAAGCCAAAACTATATGATGCTATACTGTATCTTGCCTAAAGACGCCACATTTACAGTATCTCGGTATGACAAAAGGTATGACATGAGGAGTTTCATGCATTTCTTTTTCTTTCAAATAATGATCATCTTTAATGCATGTCACATATCCAGTTAACAACCTCATTATAATATGCCGCAGTGTAGTTATGGCACATGCCAACAGTCATAATGTAGAAACAGATGTCATATTTTTCAAAGTGGAGATTATCTCATTTTGGGAAGAAACTGTGTGTTCCTAACCTGACGCCATAATGTCAGTGTGGCTTCTAATCCAGAAAGCTTTCGCTCATTACGCTCCTTGACGTGTGAGGAAAGACTATAACATCCACTCTCTGTCTGAGAGATGATGATTTCACTATGCTGCAGTGGCACCGACGGACAGATGGGTTCAATTTCAATGTGCTGCAGGGTCGATCTTATACATAGTTGGAGCAAAGTTGCAGTGCCTATGGCAAATTAATTCTGCTCAGGTCTCTGCCTCTGAGTTTCCTTACCGAGGAAGAACTGATTCTGTTGCTGCTTTGGATGTAAGGCTGATGACAGGAAACAGTAGCATAGCACTGTAGAGAACAATGACTTTACTGTCGTGTTTGTTCCTCCATGTCATTTTTTTAGAGCTATTTAATTAAGAAAAAATAAATAACATAGCCATCTTCTGATGCTCACAGACGTAATGTTCTGCATTAATGTCATTCAGTAAAACACAATAGATTTAGCAAGCATCAATTTATAGCAAATGGAAACTCAGAATGATTATGGACACTGTCCTCACCAAAAGCACTGGTCGTTTGTTCAAATACCAAAAATGCCATACTCAAATGTTGCTGCATGGCAGTTCAACGTCATCTAGCATTGCACGATCACACAATCATTGAGACAGCAATGTTTTAGCATCTGATTAGCCTTGTTTTCTGCCATGAGCAGTCAGATGATCAGACAGGTTGTAAAAAAGAGTTTATCCAGATTATCTAAACCACTTTATTTCAAGGTAAAACTGAAAGTGGGTGCAGCGAGAATGTCAGTTATAAAACCCTCACTGCACAGGAAAATTGTGATCACGCAACTACAGGAAGTAGCGTGAGTCAATCTGGGTAATAATTTTACAGTTTTTTTACTGTTAACCTTGGTTTGTCTTACCTGGTGGTTTGTTTACAACCTGTCTGATCATCTGAGTGCTTGACAGACTCCTTTTTAACTGCCGCATCCCGAGGAACTTGATATTAGACAGTTCTGCAGAGCACGACAATTAATGTTTGGGTTTTTTTGTTTTTTTAAATGGAACCCCAATCTTTCTCAAACCTCCAATGATAAGACTGGCCATATTCTATATTTTAGTTATTGTCAACAAATCCCATGAAAAGACCAAAACCAACAATGTGTTAGTCCACCTTTAAATACTTTAGGACCTCCCTACTGTGCCTGTGGCACTCAGCCCCAAGCCCATTGGTTCCTACTGAAGACTTCGTTTTTTAAAAATAGCTTCCTTTTAAAAAACGGCTCAGTAATTTCTTAAAATTGCATAGTAGCTTGTCTGGAAGGTTCGACAATTGAGCATCCTATATAATATACGTAACCTAAAACCACATTCAGTGAAAGATGTTGAAGATACATGTATTTACTTATTGGCTTTTTGTGGAGGGCTGGTAATTACTGTATTGGCAGGCATGCACTTTATTTATTGGTTTTATATTGTATTGGGTTTGCAGTGTATTATAGTGGCTTTGGCTTACTCCCAAGCAATAATTGTGTCCTGTTGGAATGCTCTGTTTATTGTGTGTTTTTATGGATTATGTATTTCTTTTCTTTGACCATTTTTCCCTTTGGGGATTAACCCCTTTAACTCTGGTTTTCCATTTAAACTTTTTTTTAAAGATGTTTTTCCACTCTCTCTCTCTCTGTCTCTTTCTCTCTTTATCTATCTATCTATCTATCTATCTATTGATCAATGCATCAATATACGGCACTGATTCCCTCTTGCAGGTTACTGAGCAGGCTGAGGGCTTGCTGAGCTGCTTCCAGCTGTTTTGATGAAAGCACCAGGCTCATTACCTGGATGACAGGTGCCAAAGGAGCTCAGCATTCACACATGGACACACACATGAACAGTTACACAAGTACAGACACACACGCTCACGCAGACACACAGAGCTCTGTCCTAGTTCCTCAGCTGCAGTGCTGCCAAAGCAAACAGCTAAGCCAGAGACTGACAGCTCTGGTCTGCCTCATCATGCTCTTTGCAGCCAGGTAGACATATGCAAGTACACAGCACATGCACATATATCACAAAAACTGTTTGTGGATTCTTGCAAAACACCATTAAATATTCATTGGGCTGCTGCCAGTAATAAAAATTGAGAAAAAAAAACAGGTGAAATCCTCTTACCATTCTTCTGTACATAACTCATAAATCAAACAGGCAATTAAGCACTTTCCACAAACACTGTAATTAATTTTCTTCTTCGTAATCAACATTTAATCCCTGTTTTTTTTTGCAGGGAAGCAACTATATTGAGTCCATGCATAAGCCTGTCATTCAAATTTCCAAAGTGTAATTCTTTTGGAAAGGCAGCCCTCGTCTTCACAGTTGGGTGAGTCTGACCACCGACTACTTCAGCCTGGACTCAGGGCTGAACTAAAAGCTGACAATCACAAGGACTTTAAGTTTTCCTGGATCCTCTCTCACTTCCTGATCTGAGGGACTGACAAGTTCGGTTTGTCATTCTCCCCCAGGGACATATCATGTATTATCCTCATTAAGTACAACTTTGACTCTTAGATGAACCACACAAGCTCGTTTGAGCAACATGAAGCAAACCTCAACGTATTTTGTTGGAATTTATTACTAATTTAAAGACAATTCAATTCTCTGCAGCAGCTGTAGCAGCTTTTTGTCTTTGAATTAATTGTTTTCCATCAAGACAACTGTCTGTCTGTACAGCTTTCTGCAGCAAAATCCATCCCTTTAAACTGCAGACTACGTTGGCCCTGAGAGCTCAACGCACAGCAACTTAAGAAAACACATGCAAATACANGCGCATGTGTTGTCACACTGATGAAGATGTTTTCTTAATTTGCTTGTGTTTTATGTATTTGCATGTGTTTTCTTAAGTTGCTGTGCGTTGAGCTCTCAGGGCCACCGTAGCAGACAGTCAATAACAAATGTAACTAAACGTTACAATCAGTAGTAGCGTTCCAGCTAGCCAACAGGAAATTTTAATGTGAAAGGCTGTCTGTCATGGCTGTCACCAACTCATGTCAGAAGCCCAATCCATGATTCCACCCTAAAACTATGACTGGACAGTTGATTGTTTTTGATGATTCATCTCCATCTCAAAAAAAGAAAAAGCTCCCTTCCACCTTTTCATGAAAACTAAGAAGAAAATAGAGGATAAAAAATACAAAATAGAAAAATAGAAGATAAAAGAAAATCTATTACCAGGTGAACAGAGGCTCAGCATTCCACTGTAAGCTTGCATGCAGGGCTAAAATAGACCTTTACAGAAACACTTCAGCAAGCACAATCAGTACATGCAGTAAGCACATGAGCACGAGCACCAGCTCTTAGGCAGACATATTATATGAGGACAGTGTAACAAAGGGTACAGTAGATCCCAATTCCCCCAAATGCATCCACTTTTCCCCTCATTTCTGTCGTTCCTTTGCATCTTAGTCCCTCCCACTGTAGACGCGAGGAGAGATGATGCAATGAGAGAGGAATTGAGGAAACGTGTTTAGAGAAATGAGATGTCCTTTTCCTCCTGAACTGTCATCTGAAGTGACATCCGTTTCTGATGACAGCGGCACAGCTGTATTAGCTGTCAGTATTTACCCATATACACACTGTCCAAATACTAATAAGGGCGTACAGTTACCACCGTCGGTACAGCTGTGTATTTTTAAGTCTTTCTGTTTGTTAAAAATGTTGTATTTATACTATGCTCAGATTATTCAAACCACAGCGTGTATATGTACTTCACTGCTGACACACTGAATGCACATGAACCATGTGTAATGTCAGCAATGCATTTATTAAATTTGATAATCATTTGCACCTGCATTTATTGATATTCTGTTTTTAAATTCATTATTTGATAATTCAGGTTGTGATTATGATGTTTTATAATTTGTAGAAATGATTTTATGTGCCTAAATGTTTTAGACAAAGTGTAAATATTGTAAATATATCTCACATCAAACTATAGTTTCTATCAGATGCACAGGGATTTTCAGCCTCACAATAGACTGAATGGAAATGACATTAGACAATTAAAATGTGTTTATTGCTGAAAGATATCAGACATTCCTCCTCTCTCTGACTATTATGACTATTATTCACGCTACAGATTAAAAGGGAAAATAACTGATCTTGAAGAGAAAAATATTTCGAATTATTGACGAAAGTTGTTTATGGCTCTTTTGTCAGTCAGACCTACAGATCCATTATGTTTAACTAGATAGTGACATAGAAAGCAAGTCAAACAAATCTAAAACTTGGTAGTAATGCACTTCAGTTGGTTCTGTTATTTGTCTGACGACTTTGGTATAAAACTGCAGTGATGTTGCAGTGTAATATCAGAGCAGTCCAATCAGTTGCAAGGTCCAATCACAGATTTCCAATGAAGGGGTTTGTCTGTCCGGCAGAAGACTTCCACAAAGGCTGTTCTTGTGTATCCTCGCTCATCCCTCCTCACACCTCGCTCCTCAGAGCAGAAATAAGAGCACTGGAACGTCCTGATGGTGAACAAGAATGATTTTCGGGTCAAGTGAGGAGCAAGGAACGATCAAATGAGGGAATTGGCATGTACCCGTGCAGAGTCTTGGCACTAAGTAGCTCCGTTAAAAAGGAAGACGTTGGAGCAACTAATCCACCGCTGACAGCCAGGAGGAAGTGGCACAGTGAGCTGAAGCACTTTCTCAAGGTACACATCAAGCAGACGAACTCAGAACAGAAGAGGAAGTTTCACTGGAAAAGACGGGGGAATACGGAGGCATTAGATTAGATCATTTAGATCTATTAGATTAGACTAAGCATTAAAGGAACATATGATGCCCTGATCAAAACCATATACTTAATCCAACATGTCCTCTTCCTGCTAAGCTGCAAAGCTGATCTTGCCTAAGGACACTCAGAGGTACACCCAAAGTTTGAAGCCTTTGAAGCAGCAACCAAAACAAAAAGGACAGGGATGGATTTTGAACTGTTAGGAGAGAGCCTCAAGCATCAAATTTACTTTAAATGTGAAGGCAAACGAGTAAGAAACAAATGTATTAGTGATTAGGCACAAGCTAGGTTGGCTAGGATAAGCTAGAGGTTGGGGAATGTGAGAGGACAACTCAGAGTCTCACCACAGATAGGCAGCCCCGCCGAAGACTTGACTTGTTATTTTGTTCCAACATACAGCAATCTGTTTAGTTTGAGGCATTGACTGTGCTGTCTAATGTCCTAGATGATGCATATTAAATGAGAAAGATTAGATACACTGAGCTAAAGGCTAAGGCTGAATAATGAGGCTGGTACTCCAGGGTTTGCCCTGTGGAGTTTTAGCCATATCCACTACTAGTTTGCTTTGGGAGTTTAAGATTTGGGGTGAGCTTCGAAAGCCAGAAAGAGTTAACTCATTTTATCAGTACAACAACAGAGTCATGTCATTACAGTTAAACCCCATCCCCAGACAGACTGTTGATATTGGACAGTTCTGCAAAACTCTGGATTATGCTCAATGAAATTGTTTTCAACGTTCAATGGAAACATTATTTTCTCTAAATTAGTTTTTTATACAATATCTGCGCATGGCAGCTATGATATGGTTTCACCAGCAACTAAAACACAGTTTTTAAGAACCTAAAACTGCATTCCGGTCAGGTGAGGTGACGATTGTGGTTACGGTTAAAAGAAAGTGAAAATAAATAGCTTAGTCTTTACTAGGACACACACTTCAGTTGTGTTGGATGCACTACATGCCTGTCCAACACAGAGACCTCCACATCCTTATTTTCCGCCTGCTGGAAAAGGAAGATGATGTGCACTTCGAGCAGCTGGAGGGTTTTTAATGTGAAATGTCTGTGCAGAAAATGGTGAGTCTCAATGCTGATAACTGCAAATGTACATTATGCCTGAATTAATTCAGACAACAAGTAAACAAAAAAGAAGTGTTGAGTTTGAATTAACAGCAAACAACATCAACAGCAAATTAAAACAGGAGCAGATCAGAAAACACAAATGCTTCTTACTAAAATTTCATTTAAAAATATATGTAATATTAAAAAAATGGGAAAACTGGCAAAAAAAGCCTTTCTAATTCAAGCCTTTTTAAAGGCTGGGTTCTCTCTGGAGTTGTTTTAAATAAAGATACTTACTTATTCTCACTATTATGATGTCACACACACATAAATTCTCACCAAACATTATGAGGGATTATTGCATCAGATCATACTGTTCGGTAAATGAAAACGGCCCTTTAACTGTGTGATTTCAGACTAATCCATTTCGTTTTTCATCATTTCTGTATGAGTAGATGCCCTGCTGGTTCTAATGCAGTGTTGTGAAGCGGTGGCAGCAGACTCTACCTCTTCAAATCCCTTCCATCCACTTTCCCCTGCCAATATTTCACTAATTCTTCAATTTCATTCCTCATTCTGCTCTCCCTCAAAAAAATACCTCCTCTTCTTCTCGCACATACATAAAACCTAATACAGCCCTTAAAAGCCCCTACAGCTATTGTCTGTATCACAAAGCTGCAACCAGCTTCCCATATCTGTACCTACTACAAGAGCGTATGCGTACCACCCACACCTCTGCTGACACATCTCCTATTTCCAAAATGTTTCAGCTTCTCTAACACAGTCATTGGAGAGCTTTTCATTTAACTACAATTTTCAGCACTAAAATTAGCGTCACACAGGGGGTCTTTCTTCTCACCAGGCCATTTCTTTATTTCCTTTTGCAAAGCACTGTTCAGATATCAACAACCTGCGAAATAGCAATTTTGCTCTTCATTGACTTTTAATTATATTTCAGCTCCTAAGCAGCAAACAATCTGTTCGTACCTGCCTGAGGAAATTAGCATGGGGCACTTGACTTTGTATGTGCGTGTGTGTGAGTGGATGTGTGTGTTTGTCTGTGAGAGACAGAGAGTGGAAATAGAGCCGAGTGAAGCTGGTTAGAGAAGCCTCTCAAAGGGATGTAACAATATTTGTCCATTAAAATGAGATGTGACAGAGCCGTGAGTGAATGATGAGTGATTCATCACAGATGCAGCCATTCATGTTCAACATGTGCTCTCTTAAACCTGATATACAAATGGATGGTGCAAAACAGTATAGGACTGACACTGAGCCGTTACACGGTGAGCAACAGAATCAACAAGTTAACATTGTTGTCCTGTGGGGTAAAGCAACCAGGGAACAGCTGATGATGTGTGGACGGTCAACCAGTCAGCTGAACCTGTCGGCTGATCCTATTAAAAACTTGCCATGACTGTCATTTCATTTGACGAAAAATAGCATCACCTGAGAAGGGCAAAGTAGTCAAAAAATAATTATAGATCATCAAAGTCCCTTGGGGTAGGATTGCGCCCAATGTTCGGTCGATGTTTAGCTCTAAATGTATTGTAAGTTTGTATGGCTCACAATATTTAGTGTCCACTTGACACTGTACACAGCGCAGTCGGCATCCTTAAGTGAAATTATTTATTATGTGAATGCAGAATACATACAGATATTAGATATTAGGCTCTGACCTCGTCACTCCCTACGAGAAAGCACCAAGCTCAGCACAGCAAGGACTGGGGAGTGATATAATAATTATAATAATTTCCACGCTGGGGAGCTTAGGGAGCCCACAGGTGGGGTGGAGGTCAAAGTCCTGTATTTAATGCATTAAAAACACACACACACACAAAATGAAAAACAATATAAAAACATTGAAATGCAAATTAAAATAACAGAAACCATTTTAAGAGCCATTAGACATAAGATGGGTCATGATGAATACTTAAGGTTCAGTCATTAAAGTTTTTAACCTAGATTTAAAGGTGGTCAAAGCTGGTCCAGCTCTGTGCTGCACAGTAACTAACTAAATGTTAAATGTTTAGTTGGCATTCTGGAAGCAGTTAGCAGCCCTCTACCTAATGAGCTGAGAGGCCGAGAGGGTTCATATGGTAAAAGACAGCCAGAGAAGTATTCTGGTCCTAAGCCACTGAGAGATTTATAGACGCAGCATTACTTTAAACTCTATTCTCTGACACGCTGGAAGCCAATACAAGAGACCTGAGGACTGGTGTGATGTTCTCACTTTCCCTTGTCAGGACTCTCGCAGCGGCATTCTGAACGAGCTGAAGTTGAGAGATTTTTTGGGGAGACCTGCGTAAAGACGATTATGGTAATCTAACCTACTAGAAATGAAAGCATGGATTCACTTCCTGCCTAGACATGAGTCCTGTGGCTCTTGCTATGTTTTTAATATGGTAGAATTCATACTTTCAGATTCATTTGACATGGCTGTTGAAGCTTGTGAAAGAGCAATGTACTGTACATTTAGTGTTGTCGGTATAATCATGATGGTTGAAGCATCAGGCATGGCAAAGCAAAGCAGCCAGTGCAGCACTGACAGATTTTGGGTGCACTGGATATGTTGCAATGAGAACATATGTCATGTGAGAGCAGCAGCTGACTCTGCCTAAACGAGCTTTCGGGCTTCGCTTCAGTAACGTTCAGAATGTTATGAATAAAGAAAAAAAATCATGATTTGTTTTTTCAAAACGATCGTGAGAATAGAGTGAAAGTTGCCAACAGCAACAGCATCTACTGATGAAATGACATTGTAAGAAATATACTTCACTATAAAGAAACAATCCACCATGAAACCTTAGTGCTTACAAAAATGTTCTATTGCCAGTGCCAACTCTTTGGGTTTAATGTGTTGCTTGGTGACATATTTGTCTTTATTTCTTTTTCTTTTTCTCATTCACTAAATCTCTATCTGTAGACAGTGTGGTGATGTTAAACATAGGTAATCATAACTACGGTAGAAGCTGATATATTAAGAGAAGGTGGATACACTCAAATAAATTACAAAATATTCTCACATATTAAAAGGATACAGACGTTGTATAAAATACGTTATAAGTATGTGAAGTAAAGGCTAATCTGAAATATAATCTAACTGTCCAGCATTCCTATGAAATAGGCCCATATTGGAGAATCCAGCATGTCCAGTGCCAATGCAGGCAGTAGTGTGGCCTGTGAAGTGAGGTAAGAACAGAGCGTGAATGTGTAACACATCTGACTTTCAGTTCACTTCCTGTCACATACCTGCAATTGGTGTTTGTCTTTTTATTATTTACTATTTTATTATTTATTATTAGCAACCCCGATCTTTCCTTAACCTTAACCAAATGCTTTAGTTGCCTAACCCAAACCATACCCTAACCTTAACCATGATATTGTAAAAAATGATAATTTGGCATTGCACATAAAAAGGTGTTGAACATAACCCAGGGTAATGCGAGACTGATCAATGCTGACATTGCTGTCTGGTGATGCAGTTGGATCACTGAAGGTGACAAAAAGATAAACTTACCTGTATGCGCGAGCTGGCTCAACAAAATAACTTTATTGTTGTGTCCAAATTAAAGAAGAATCAAAGAAGAATGGCAATATAAAAAAAAATGTTGTCTCCACGTCCCACACACACAGTTCAAGGTAGTGTATATCCATACTAAAACAATACACATACACACTCAGAGACACGCGAGTGTAATAACAAGCAGTTCCTGCTGGAAAACATCTTTCATTTTCAGTATTTCCATTTGCCTGACAGTGTTCCTTTTATCTAGTCACTAATAGAGCAGCTGCACTGTTTGCACAGACCATCCAGGCTTACAGGTAGCGCCCCCTCAGAGCTGCACAAGGTGTCAGGGCTTCATAGAACTGCTGACAGAAGAAATACCTCAGAGCTGTCAGACAATACGTTATACAAGGCTAGAATGCAAAAAGGAAACTGTGGGACGGTGCTTCAGACGAGGTCCAGCTTTTATGGCTGCATTTCTGTTCATGGCATTTCTGACTCTTGACTAATAAAACCTGCAGCGCATTTGTGATGATGACATCTCACTTCCTTTGTGGCACAAGGGTTTGTTTTCCCAACAAAGACCTACCTTACACCCAGGACCACATGTGTAAGCAATGCATATGCACAAAAACCATGCATATGCCTTTTTACTAGGGGTGAAAGTAACAGATTAAATTTACTCTCGCTACTGTAAAAGCCTTTGTGTACTTTTGAGTTTTTGAATTTTACTTTTACTTGTCTTTTATGTCAAGCATTGATTTTCACTACATCACAAGTCACATCTGCTACAGTGTAAGAACAAGTTCACATCAAAAAGTCACGATAAATTGTGTGAGAATGGAACAAAAGAAAGGAACCAAATCAGCAGCTGCAGCAGAGAAGAAGCTGCTGGTGTGTCTGCTGTTGCAGGAGGGCAGAGCTCCATGTCCGGAGAGGTAGCACTTAGCTGACTCAAATACATGTTCTAAATATGTTTGTTCACTGGCCCGCCAAGCAGTTGGTGAACAGATAAAAAAATATGCATCAATGCAATAACGTGAAGGATGACGTCATTATCGGTTATAAACATGCACCATCCGGTGAGCACATTAAGTGACCCAAATCAAACAAACCCACAATGTTGTGTGACCAACAGGTGCACACTGGGTCCAACTAAAATGCTCATGATGGCTCCTCCACCAGTGACTTCTACTTTCACTTTGGGGCTTTTACCTTCAGTGAGGTGTGCACAAACTCTCTGCTGATTTTGACAATCTCTATTGCAGTTGTACTGTTGAGTGCTCACTCTGCTCAAAATGTTTGAAAATGTTGAGGAGCACAGTTAGACGATAGAGGCTGAATGGACTGGTTATATAATGCATTGAGAATGAACAAGCAATGAAGTCGAACCGAGAGCAGATTGTGGCTCACAGAATCGTTCAGACAGGTGAGTGTTGTAACTCATCTAATAATGATAACAAAATACAAACTTCCAGTAAGTAACCGGTAAAGTTATCCCCCTTTAACATCTTTAACAACTTCTCTTTGACAACTCAGTGCTCACAAGTTCACTCATTACAGTATTACTGTCACTTATTTTCAGCAACAAGAAAAACATGTACAAGAAACAGTATAACAGACTGTAACACCAAGATATAAGCATTAGCCCATTAATGTGTCTGTATGTCAGTTTACTAAGACAACAACTCCTTTAGCTTGTCTTATTTGCATCTCAGTAGTTCTGTATGTTGCCCTATTCACTGACAACAGGTTTGCTATCGTAGTGTGTAGCTAAACATGTCTTTTTCACAAGATTACTGCAGAACTCTTAGCTTTGCACGTTATTACCAAGAATTCACAACCCACTGAATTCTTACACAGAGGTATATGCGTCTCGTTTGAATTAACCCACCTGTACTTGCCAACAGCGAGGCAGAAAACATTAGCTTGCATTCAGCTCTACTGCAGGATTTATTCTGCATAACTTGCCTCTATGGGGTCATAGGTTCCTCCCAAGTAGTTATGCGCGGATCAGCTCTTACGTCGTCCGAATCCGCATGTACGCATAAATCATCCACCCATCACACACCCCAATGAATTATTTCTCCAATTTGGAGACCCGCACCCGCATCTTAAATTATGTTGAGCAGCGCGAGCCAGGGTCGGACTGGGAACAAAATTAGGCCCTGGCACTTTTCGTCTGAATTGGCCCCATTTTTCCCCAACATACCCACCGCAATATCAGACTTTTTCTAACATATCGGCTGAGCAGTAGATATCAAATTGGCAGTAGAGGGGATCTTTAAGCACCTATCAAATCGGGACCGGCACCACGAGGGGTTTTAAGGGGGCTTAACTGAGATACGTGACAATCGCTCAGCTGTTGTTTCAGAGCCATGGACAGCGCTGTGGTGCGTGCACCGTACGCGACATGCTGCAACAGCTACTTCAGTGGAGTGTGTGACTATAAGCTGTAAAACAGGAATAACAGTGGGGAGAAGCACTTATTGCTGCTGCATTGGAATCGCTGCATGTCAGCTATTTAATAAACTCAAAAAAGCAGTTAATGTTTTCCTCATTAATTATGTACTATTCCCCCACCCGCAACCATCCGCTATTAATCAGAATAGTAATTTTTATGACCCAATCTGCCCGACCCGCGGATTATCCGCGGGCACCGCGGATATAACCGCAATCTGCGCATCACTACTCCCAAGGGCTATGTGCCATCTAGAGACCTGTTTGAGTATTGCACTGACACGGTAACTAGTTAAGCACGATATGGCACAGTGAAATTGCCATTTAATAAATATTTAAAGACAAAATAAAATAAAAATTGGGGTGTCTGGTATTTTATTTCTAATGAACTGTACCATAGTCCCGTAATGAACTGTATGATAACTGCTTCATGATCTTTTATGCATGTTATTTATATCCTGTATATACATTTTTTAACTCTTTACACTGACAGAAGTGACATCACTTGAGGCATTTTATCAGCCCTTTTTATTTATTGTCAGTCATTTTTGAATAACTTTTCACAAAAGTCACAGAACTTTTTCTTGAGTAAAATATTCTACTATTCTTTCCATCTCTGCTTTTACCACACGTGGACTGGCATTTATAAAAATGAGAACACGCAGTGAGAATGTATTCACCTCATGCATACTTCACACCCAAATGTGTCAAGTGTAATATGGTAAAGTGAAAATAGAAAAATAAGGCGAGACACCAAATCGATTGTACAACCTTATTCTCTCAGGCTGTGACTTGTATATTTTTTACAGTCTAAATACCAAGCAATTTAAATTGTGGCACATTATAATGGCTGTTCTGTACTGGATGATATCATTCTTCATTATCTACTCTGATTGTGTTTTTTTTTAATATGAAACAATAAAAACTTTATAATATTTTGCTGTGTTTATTTGTCTTTATTTTGTTCTTGTCACTTTCTTTGCACACCTCACTGAACATTATAAACTCCTGTGCAGCCAAACATTGTTGAAAGCCACAGATCCCAGAATTTCCAAAGATACCCCATACAGGTATGTCAGCTGGAATTTGGGGGGAAATGTGCATAAAATGATGCACAAGACGTGTAGAATATTTCCATTTGATGGAATCGCCATGTCTGTCCAAGCAATCTAATATTCTGAATATTTAACTCAGGGTAAATATCATATTGGTTAAGTTTACATTTGGAACCAGTTGATACAGAATATATAAGACTGTTGACTTTTTCCAACTTTAAAGCCTCTTAAGGGAAAATAAAGAGGAAAACTGCATGTTAAAGAGTTATAAACTGAAGCATTATTAATTGCCTTTCTGATGTGTGATGACATTGATACAAGTGCATGTGTTGATGACTGAATGAATCAATGACACTATGTGTGGTATGTATAGCCGCAGAAGAGTGTGGTGGTCATGAATAGTGATGGCTGCTATGATGCTGTTCAAGGACCTCATCAATGCGATTCAGTGAAATAGCTCTTCTCTGCTGTTCTTTTCAAGGGTGGAGCAGGCAGAGGTGTGCGAACAGTTGGTTGAGCTTGTCTATGACCATTCATGGCAAACATTGGAAATATAAGTGAAAATCTAGCTCACCTGCGCACAATTTCACAATGAGTGAGGTTTATAAAATGGAGGCATTTGCATGCATGCAAGTGTGTGTGTACACAGAATTTCACGCATCTGGCCCATGGTGGCCCCAACACTGTTATAAATTCTCACTTTCTATAATATCTGTGCATGAAGTGGTTTGATATAATAAATCAGTTACTTGTAGAGTAATTTGACTTTAAAACTCAGAAATGCTGTGATGCTGATGTCAGCAAACTGCACAGATTTGTCATGTTTACCAGCCTGGCCAGCCAGTCTGTGAGGCTTTATAGCAGAGGATACCAAAGAGGTGAGATAGACAAAAGTCCTGATGTGGGTGGATGTGAATGTACGACTGAATTAGAGGAGACACTCTGCTCTGTTGAGGCTGATGAGAAGCTTTTAATTTTTACATTAAAATCTTTCTAGCCGTAGAGAATCTATACCACACATAACACTGACTCAGGCTAACAAGGCTCAACAGTTTGAGAAGCCCTGTAGGCCACCCACTCACCACCAGTCATCAGTCAGGACCAAACATTTACTGAGAGTCCTGTTTCTCTGAGCACTGCTTTGGGTATGCAGGGCTCGGCCAGTCAAATCCCCAGCCGCTAATTTGTTCCACAATAATTCTCAAGGCCGGGGAGGAAACGTAAACTGTATTTGTGAGAAATAGGAGGCTCTCACTGTAAATCACTTGTCTGCGCATGACGGAGGAGCAGCTCTCAAGGTGCCTCGGGGCAATCATGTGACTCAGCCGTACTTGCAGCAACTGGTGCGTGTTTTGATATCATCAGTAGCATGGTCATAAATCAGTTTGTTGATTATCATTTGAAAAAAACATCTACAAGAGCACTAGATGTTTTTATCATAATTCTTGGCAAAGAAAGAGTAGTGCTCTGCATTTTTCTCTTTTTATTGACAGTGGAGGCAGAAGTTTATCATGTTATCTTAATCAGAGTGTTATGAGTTATTCTGTCCTCTTACCTCTCTCTGCTCTCTTTACCAGGAGCAGATGGTCTTTGAGGTCCCTGTGAGACATAGGATTTTGATTCAAATCCCTAATACGTTTTTTTTCTCTCTGTGACAGAGAAATGTATAGCTTTAATAAAACACTCTTCTAATGAGGCTGGGAAGGAGTAACCGCATCAAAAGGCTACACTGCAGGGCATTTGAGCACTGTAAAATCTAATGCTGCTTTATATTAATCATAACATTAATCATCATGGCCTGATTAAAGTTAAATATGAATCTATTTCTGATAACCTCTCATTTAATTGGTTTAAAAAGTATTGTTATCTGGATATACAAAAGTCTAAGATCATGTCCATGCAGATACATTGGCAGGTGCAAATTGGATTTGCAAACGCTATTTGTATTTGTCAGTGCAGATACATTTGAAAGCGATGTTTACTCATGAAATAGGGTCCATCACTATTAACGTTTTTACATCAATTCCTAAGAGCTTGTCATCCATAGTAAAAAACCAACAGCAATCTGTTTGCAGTACATAGTTTCACAATACACCCATGGGTTCACCATGTTGACTGCAATGGTCTCTGACCATAGGCCAGAGTTTATTACGCAGGCTACAGGACACAGTATGCATCCTAACATGTAAGCAAAAAGGTTATGGGCTTTGGTACCAGAAACCATGCCACACTAAATGTAAGAATAACCTTACCAAACAAAACTGTTTGACACTGAAACCAAACCAAACCAAAGCTGTGAAGCACAGTCACAAAGAGTTAAAAAGTAGGATGTGAGCAGCAAATGCATCTTGTAAGATCTTAGCAGAGATGGAATTGGATCGTTTATGGCCAAGCCAAGGTTAGTTTTACACATTGACACATTATTAAAATTGTTAACATACAATGAATAATTAGACTCCAATCTGCTCCTTACTGTTCAGGACAAAAACCTGAAAAATGATCTTAACGTACATTATTTTTAAATTATTGATCTTAGCGCGAGTGAAAAGCCTGGCGGCAGTGTTTTGTATCAGCTGCAGTCTTTGATGTTTTGCCTGCTGATACCAGAATAAAGTGTGTTCCAATAGTCAAGTCTGGAGGAGATAAAAGCATGGATGACCTTTTCTAAGATGAAATGGTAACACCAGATGCTGTTACCACGGTGACATGCAGATGCGGCGGCCAGTACCTCCCATAACCTTTGCTACATTTTTGTTTTAATTTGTTATCTTTTCACCTTTATTACTGAAGGACGTATTACCTATGACAGAAATACACTCATCAACATTGGAAAAGAAAGTGTGGCGATTGCATTAAGTGCAGCCGACCGTCAGACGATCACTGCCCGCAACATCTTCCGACCACCCAGCCAGACCAGCCAGACCAAGCACCACTAAAAGCGGTGCGATTGGCCCAGGATGAGAGGGAAGAGAGCCAGGATAAGTGCTAAGCTAACCTAGCTTGGACCTGAGGCTATTCCACTACATTCTTCCAGATGCAAATTCAAAAAATGCACTACAGGATATGTATGAGATCATCAGCAGTCATGTGACAAAACAACTAGATGTTTTTTTTATTGTATTGGTGATTTTAATCAAACAGATCTGTTTTACCTAAATTCCACCAGCATGTCCACACTCCCACCAGGGAACACACTACCCTGGACCATGTTTATACAAACATTCGTTGCGGCTACAAAGCCGTCCCCTGTCCGCATTTTGGTCAATCAGACCATATTTCCCTGCTTCTCCTGCCTACTTAGACCCAGCTGATTAAAAGGGTCATCCATCAGAAACCATCAGAACAGTTAAAGTGTGGACAGATGAACCTACAGCAGCTCTGCAGGACTGTTTTGAGTGCACAGACTGACACATGTTCAGAGATGCCACCACCCAGGAGAACCACATCAATCTTGAGGAATATACATCAGTGACATCATACATCAGCGAATGTGTTGATGATGTGGTGATCACAAAGACAATAAAATCATTCCCCAACCAGAAAGCCTGGATGAATGGAGAAGTGAGGGCCCTATCTAGAGCCAAGTGACAAGGAAGCATACAACTTCACCAAAGCGAGACTGAAATCAATGCATAGCAGAGAGATCAGGAGAGACTGGAGAGAGACCTCAACACCAACAACACCATGGACATGTGGCGAACAATCCAGAACATCACAGACTACAGAAGCAGGAGCGCCCATCATGTGTGAGGCCATGTTGCCAGATGAGCCTGACACCTTTTAAGCTCGCTTTGATCTCCTCAACAAAGAGCCAGCTGTCAAGTCTACTCCGCCTCCAGAGGACCAGCCACTGTCAGTATCCACAGCGGATGTGAGAAGAACCCTGATGAGAGTGAATATGAGTAAAGCTGCTGGGCCTGATAACATCCCTGGCCATGTGCTGAGAACTTGTGCCAACCAGCTAGTTGATGTCATCACTGACATTTCTGACATCTCACTGTCACAGGAGACTGTTCCCACCTGCTTCAAGACAGCCACCATTGTTCCTGTACCTAAAAAGTGTAAACGAATACCATCCTGTGGCACTCACCTCCATTCTGATGAAGTACTTTGAGAAACTGGTTCTACAGCACATCAAAAACATCCCAGCCAGCCTGGACCCTCACCAGTTTGGATTCAGAACAAACAGATCCACAGAGGATGACATCTCCACTGTCCTCCACTCAGTCTTCACACGCCTTTAAAATAACAACACCTACACCAGAATGCTGTTTGTTGATTTCAGCTCAGCATTCAACACAATCTCCCCATGAAACTGACTGGCAAACTTAACACTCTGGGCTTGAGTAACACACTCTGCAACTGGATGTTGGACTTCCTCACAAACAGACCCCAAACAGTTCGGACTGGTAGTCACATCTCCTCCCCTCTAGTGCTCAACACCGGAGCCCCCCAGGGCTGTGTGCTCAGCCCCCTCCTGTTCACGCTGTACACCGACGACTGCAATCCCCAACATGGAGAGAACTACACCACCATCAGCCGGATTTCAAACAATGATGAGACCTCATATCGGGAAGAAATCAACAAATGAGAAAAAGAAATCAAACAATTTCAGAGTGGTGCACAGAGAACAACCTACTACTCAACGTCAGCAAAACTAAGGAGCTGATCATTGATTTTAGAAAAAAGGAGGAGAAGACACACACCCCTGGCAAGAGATACAGAAGTATCCACTGCCGTACCACCAGACTCCAGACCAGCTTCTTTCCTCGGGCTGTGAGATTTCTAAATTTATCCTCCCCACTCCACCAATATTAATACTTTTTGTTTGTTCTATCTTGTTTTGTTTTTCTGTTTGTGTGTAGCATAAAGAGACTACAACTTAAATTTCAAATTACCTTGTGTTGTAAAATGACTTGAGTGACTATGACATTGACATGAAATGAATTGAATGAACCCTTGAAAGGAATGACCTGATGTTGATTAAATGTCTCAGTTGGGCAAAGCAGGAATGCACTACTTTAGTCATCTGAACTAAGTTTAGGTGGGGGTCTGTAGATTAAAACACATAAAATGGTAAAAACATAAAATGTATTCTTTAAAATAAAAATAAAACTCATAAAGGTGGAGAGACAGCCAAGCAAGGCTGGAGAACAACTAAAATCCAGTTGTTGTAAGCAACACAAATAACAATTCAATAAAATCCACACATTTATTTGATTTTTGTTAGAAAAATGAACTGCAGCTTCCATGTCGACTGATAACGATGTTGGCAGGATGGCTGCATCATTGCTACTGATCGATTAGGGCAAATTGAAACAAAATGTCCCGCTAAGGACCGAACTAAGCTGACAAGCTAATGAGTTTGCCAACTGACCGTGTGCAAGCTCATTAGCGCGAAGACCTTTATTTTCCCTCTTCAGTAACTTTTTATCGAACAAAATGGTGCACAATGGTAAACAAAATGCCAGGAAAGACAGAAGAGTAGAGAGAAAATAGAGAGAGGCTCCAGGAGCCACTGTCACTGATTAGTGCTATCCCAGCTGACTAGCATGTTAGCGATTAGCCTGCCAGCTACAACAGTTCACCAACTAACCCTGCGAATATAATCACTACGTCACCAAGCTCACAGAACTGAATATATTGCAAAGACGGGTAGACTCATTTCTCTGTAGCACTTTCTGGTATGTGAAGTGAAATGAAATGCTTTTCAGTCTTATTATCATGGTAGATCAGTACTATATTACTATTCAAGGGTAAAAAAGAAGGTGAATGTAACAAATTGATGTTTTTCTGTCAAAAATTGTGCAATTTATTCATCTGAATAAGTCTCCAGACCTACATACCACATGCTACAAATCTGTTTAGCAAATACAATTTCTTTTCTTTTCTACCCGTATAGTCTAAATAATTCTTAATCACAATGTGCAGCATGACTGAACTGGCTGGATGGCTCCTGGATGTGACGTGACTTATTTACATCTCACCATAACACTGAGGACCATTGGTAGCGACCCTTTAGTCCACCTAATACTCAGGATCCTTTGTGAGAACCTGCAGAGCCTTTGCATGCCTGAACAGTCAAATTATTTTGGGGCAGCTGTTGATATAAAACAATTTTTAAATAATATTTGTTAAGATACTATTGATACAGACACTGTGATCATTACAGTCAGTGCTGCTCTCTGGGCCGCAGACTCTTCCTCAGTTACCTTACAGCCTCTTCCAACTGCTGTGTACACTGTCTGGTATTAGAGCCCATTTCCCATCTCTGGCAGCAGTCCAGACCAATGAGAAAGCAGGGCAGTCAAAGCAGCAGGAGAAAATATTTGTACAATTCCACTACAATCAATCCATTGTTCCTGCCCCCAATTTAATCAGTAACCACCCACTTCTAATTCCAGCTTCATTTGTTTCAGGCACTCAATACTCCTCTCAGTCCGTTTTCCATCACTAATAGCTATAGGTAAATCTTATATGCAGCCCACAATAAAACCTTGCCTCAACTTATTGTTTTTTAGTGCAGTGCAATACAAATTCTATGTTTTCTCCTAACTGATTAGTACTGCTGTAAGGCTTCTTTTGATTTTTGCCTTCTTGAGTGATGCTTGGACACTGTACAACACTGGAAATATGCAGAAACTCTGCAGTCAAAAACCATTAAGATTGTGACAAAAAACAGCATCCACCAAGGGCAAAATGAAGTGCAAAACTAAAGAACTAGAGGACTCGTCGGCTTTTGATCTGAATAAATTCCTGGCGAGTCTCATTCATCCTTTTCAAAACCCAATTTCTATCTGCCGCGTTTGGCCTTTACACCTTCCTCTTCAGTGAATGATTGGAGTCATGACCGAGTAAGCAATGAGAATAAATTGCACACTTGATAGGGGAACTGAATTTGGTTTCCCATAACTCTATTTTTTCTCTCCTTTAGAAATTGCTCTGAAATTGTTACGATGACAACTTCATAGACAGATGCAGATTTGCAATAATAACTTGTATTTTAAAAATGGGGAGTTTCAACAAAGACTAAAGCCATCTGGGGAAAATGTCTCACCTTCAAGCTTACATTTTTGAAACCGATTACAACAGTATGCTATTTTATCAAAGTGAAATGAGATCAGCCCAACCTCCTCCTTCTGAGATTGAAGTTTTGGTGTTTTTGTTTTGCAAGCTCTGACGACAATTCAGGCTTACATCTATCTCTGATTTTGTACCATTACATGTTGCAGATTAGCTCTCCTTGCACAATCAAATTGTTTAGGAACTCCCTTAAAGAGGCAGAGTTCATTTCATAGCAAAAAGAATAATAACAGGCATGACAAAATCCATGCAAAATAACTTTTTTTGGCTACGCTAGCAGCACAGCTCTAGGCAAGGCTATGTCAGTCTGCCAGCACAGACTGAAATATTTTAACAACTATGGATGGATTGACATGACATTTAGTTCAGACATTCATGGTTCCCAAAGGATGAATCCAAATCACTTTGGAGGTAGCCTGACTTTTCCTCTAGGGCTACCATGAAGTGAATATTAGTGTTCCAAGTGTAAATGGCTCAACAACTGTTTGATGGATTTCCACTCTAGTGATCCCTTTACTTTTCATCTAGTGCCACCATCAAGTCCAAATTTTCAAGCTGTCCAATACTTGTATCTGTTTAACATTTTGGTTTTCTTTACGATGAGCATCATAGCTTCACAGAGCCGCTGCTGTGGCTGTTTGACTCTTTATGAAAGATTAATATTTTTGGCATTTTCACTTGTATTGGATTGATAGTGCAGAGGCAGACAGTAACATAACAATATACAGTATGACATGTATTGACAGTAAGCTTGTTAATACAGGGAGTGAAAACCAAGCAAAACAGACATGGTTCATTGAACGATAAATCCTTGGCTTGAATGTTTACTGTATTCAATGATGTCAAAAAATACATATATTTTAGGACCTTCATATATGAAGTATACATCACTGGGACCACAGCACAATGAAAAATGTAGCTTCTAATGCAAAAGATATACAGTCTTTGCACTCACATCACAAATCTCCAAGTAACCGCATTTGCCACATGTAGGTTGAAATGTGCAAATAATGGGTAAACATATGACAACAAAACCAGAATAAAGACAGATTCAAGACTATTCTGAGTCAAACTGAGGTGACCATGACACAGTAAACTGTTTAGCCTTCATCTCTAGTCTGCACATAACAGATTTGCTAGTATTGTGGCTTCTCCACCGTTACAGACAACTGGGACAAGGAGGCTACATTGAAAGCCGCCGCTGGTCCCACTGCAGCCTTCCAAATCTATTAGCCAAAAGACTTGTCAGCTTCCAGTTCTGTTCTGTGCTTATGCATCTCAACTCCCCTAATTCAGCCGCGGA
>NTHP01000079.1:631668-648652 GCA_003416845.1 Oplegnathus fasciatus
AAAAAGTAAATATTAATCAGGTTGGTTGAGATTAAATGATTCCTTTCAACAGCAGAATTATCATTTTGCATATCATTTCTGCATATACGGGACACGTTAATACAGATGAAAGTTAATTTCAGAATGTTAAAAATAGTCCTCTTTCTCCTCAGACTGAGGAATTTAGCAAGCCTTCTGCTGTTTCCTGTAAAACTGTCAGCCATTTTGAAGAGCACCGGTGACACACACTCTCTCTGCAAAACAGAACAGCGAAAGTCCTGCAGGGGGCCCAGACATTCATTGTATTTGGGGGGGAGTTTTCTGATGAGTGCCAACTATAGAATAAACATCAAAAGACTGCAGACAGGGAGGGAAGGAAGGGGAGGAAGATGGTAAAGGAGAGACAAGAGGAGAAGGAGAGAAAAGAAGAAAAGAGAGGAGCGGGATAAAAGGTGAGAGGAGGGAAGAGAGCGAAGTGAGTGATGGAGATCCCTGGGGAGGGACAACAATAGTATGAATAGAGGAAATGAGTCCCGGGGCCTGCTGGGCTAATGATGAAGAAGCTGAGGAACCCTGCATAGTCCTGCTCTCTCTGATGAAGCTCAAAATAGACACACACACAAACATGTGTATGTTATTATATTTGTGAGGACCCTCGCGGACTAATCCAACCTCTAACCTCTTGTACCATGTACCTGAATTAATCAAATCATAATAAAATATAATTTATATTTGAAACTTACTTTCAAAAAAGAAAAAAATATTACGAATATTACAGTAAATATTCAGATGTTTTTTCTTATCTGATCAAAGGGCATTATCTCTGCATATCTGAACAATGTATTTATATTCATTTATGCCCCTAGTGGATAAAATTACACCCAAATGTGATCACTGAACATCTCATCTCTTACAGTTTTGACCAAAATGAGTACGCTAGTCAAAACAAATACCAAAGATAAGAAGAGTTCATTTGCAAAAACAGATAAACGCCATTCGTAAAATCCAATAATCAACCAATACCAGTTTGATTGATATCCCCTGGAGTGCACCAAAAAACATGATGTAGGAAAATAAATAAAAACAGAGATATTTGATTTTGCAAATTAACCCAATGTGCTGCTCCAACAGCCTCCACTCTTCTGGTTTCAGTCTTTCCACCTGATGTTAGAACCTGGCTGCAGGCATTTGCTCCCATTCAGACACAAGAGAATCAGTGAGGTCCAACACTGATGTTGCGTGTGTTCCAGTTCATCCCAACGGTGTTGGATGGGGTTGAGGTCAGGGCTCTGTGCAGGCCAGTCAAGTTCTTCCACACCAAACTGGGAAAATGATTTCATTATGTAGCTGGCTTTGTGAACAGGGGCACTGTCATGTTGAAACAGGGAAGGGCCTTCGTCAAACTGTTGCCACAAAGTTGGAAGCCTGTCCCTCGTCCATACTTGTGGTGTGCAAAAGCCTAATTTTTTTATCTTCGAGTAAACCTGCAATAACCGATTTTTTTTGGCCACTTGGGGGCATCGGAAACAAGTTGTGAACATAACACTGACATGTGACCTTTTAACTTAATATGGCAAACTTGGTGCTTATACACACATTCAGCAGGTGTTTCTGGCCACATGGCGAATGTACAGTAAGACCCATATTCATTCCCTTTTACCTCTGTTTTGGTCTCCACCAACTCCAGAAAAAAATATCTGACTGTTTAGCTGCTAAATACTCCATTATTTTCACAAGCTAGTCACTAACTGTGTCTGTCTGCTGTTTGGTGCTGAGCAGGTAGTGTACAGTTGGTTTTTAGAGCTTTTTTGCTGAAAACAACTGCCTGGTGCAGCCAAAAAACAACACTATGAGATCGGTGAGAGTGAACCAAAACAGTGGGGCGAGCAGGACGGCACCAACAAAGAGATGAAACTCACTATCAAGCTCCGTAAAGCCATCACACATTGTCACATTGGTTTCATGTTGTCATTTGATACATTGCTATGATAAAAATATTGATTGTAGCCCCTTTAACTTAAAAAAAATCAAAATTTAGTATTCAGTTATTATATTTGTGAAATATTTTTAACATCTGTAGTAGCAATTAACATATGAAATTAACAAAAAAGTCACCTCCAACTGTATAAATAGAGATTATAGGATAAATTATAGGAAATTTGCCAAAATGGAATCCGTAATGGAGAAGAAAACCAAATTGAAACAGTAAAAAGTCTGCTGCTAGTAGAGGAGGTATACCGTATAATGAGGAGAATTTAGTACCTAATTTGCAAGAGCTGTTGCAACATCTTATTATAGGTGCATTTAAAGATATCTGTCTTCAACAAAGCAGGAGCTGCAACTGGTGAGCTAATATGATCTTGTTTTGAAGTATAAATATTGCCTCAGGTAACATATTTTTCATCATAACCAACATTGTACAGAGATTCCAAAACATGTCTCACAAGGTATGTGCACATCTTTATGTCTGCACCACAGCCATCTAGGATCCAGGCAGCGGATAAGTAAAAAGAAATATGATAAGGCTTTTAGTTTGTGACTAAGAGTACGAGTGAAGAAGTCCAAAATTTTATTCGTAGCAGCTGGGTAAATATGCTCCCTGGTGTCGGGTAAAGTCACTTCCTTTAGCACAGAAAGTTACAAACCACGTTTTAAATGATTAAACATTTGGGGAAATATGTGTATTTGATTTACTTCCAAGAGTAAAAAATAAATAAAAATATGTTTATCAGTGATCTGGAATCAGGACATGGTTAACCTAGCTTAACATAAAGACTGAATGAAGGGGGACACAGGCTCCTACTTCTCATTTGTTTGATTTAAACAAATGTGTGGTTTTAGGGGGAGTTACATGCTGGACATGTTTGATGTTTTTTTTAGCGCAGGTTTCAGTGTAGGTGTCTGTACAGGCATGATGGTCCCAAACCCAGCAACCTCACTGTAACAACAAGACTTCAGGAAGCTGCACTCAGTCACTGCACAGAGCTGTTGTTCACCAAGAAATAGGTCTAGCATGTAACCACAAATTGCCATTTTACATGTGTGTTAGAGTACAGATGAAACAAATGAGATACAACATTTTAATTAATAAGCTTTAGAGGTGCTGGTAGGCATATTTCTGGACAGGGCCAGGCTAGCTGCTTCCCCCTGCCTTCAGTCTATATGCTAAGCTAGGCTAACTGTGTCCTGACTCCAGCTCTGTACTTAACGCACAGACATGAGATTGATATTGATCATCCTCATCTCACTCTCAGAGAGAAATTACATGAGAATACTTACAAAATGCTGAACTTTTCCTTAAATCATAACACCTGCCTCCTTTACAGCAGTTAGAATCACTCTATAAAGCAATTACAGATCCATCAAGTTGGTAAACATAAACATGACCTAGCCTAGCTCATCCTATTTCTATCTTAACATCTAGACTCTAACCTTAAACCAGCACCTTGTGGATGTAAGTGAGGACAAATAAAACGTGCTTACTTTGAAGAATATTCCTCATCTGTCTATTTTAGGGAGGCCGTGACCCTCATAAAAACAGAAAAGCACACATACACGCAGAAACTCCTGGTAGGTTTTTGCAGGTGTGCTGGCTTGTACAGAGCTCTAGGATAAGACCACACACAACACAACTGTGCATAAGCTATGACTGTCAACAACATTTCCCCTGTCTCTGGGGTTGGTCAGACAGATTATGTTTTGCTCTGTAATAGGAAGGAAGGAAGTTCAAGCCCGTGCAAGCTTGCCCTCATCACCCTCCCATCCACTTACCCAAACAGCCCCAATTAGGAGTGAAATCTCCCAGGACCCCCCGTCGACTAGTACAACCTACCACCTATCAAGGGCCAACACAGGTCAGTGGACACTCTGATTGCAGAAACGAAATGGGAAAAGATTCCTATTCAAGAATCATACTCAAAACAAAGCTTTAGACAGTACATGACTATGACTGGTAGTCTTTGGAACACAGAACAAACATCTCTACAGCTTGTGATTGTTGTATTACAGCAGCAATACCTAATGGAAATGACAGATTTCATTAGGTGTCACAAGTCCTTAATACTTAAACCCTTTTGTCACTGCCTTCCAAAATATGACTACTACAAAATGATTCATACACATATGCTATAGTTAAGGTTTGGGATATTGTCCTGCCATCGTTATCATCCTACCAATGTTGACTGTTGGCAGGCACCTCGAAATTCTGTTTAAATAGTAAATTATTTTCCCAATTAGTTTATGTATCGCATCAGAGCCATAGGGAGGGTCGGCGTACAAAGAGCAGGACTTTGACAGCAGAGATGGGGTTTGCATCTTGATCTTTGCATCACGTTTGTGGTTAGGTTTAGGCAACAAAAGCACTTCGGTTAAAGTCACGGGAGAGATCGTAGTTTCAGAAAAATGTTAATAAACACGTCGTTGTGTCTCGTGTTTCAGGTCACTGCAGACTTTTTTTGGTATTAAACCAAGACCCCAGTCTTTCCCTAACCATAACCAAGTGCTGTGAGTGCCTAAGCATAACCGTAAAACAGTTTAATAATGCTGCAGTCACTACGAGTGGATATTGTATTGCAAGATCTGATATTTGGCAGAAAACAAATTAAATATATACTGTCAGTGAACATTTTACTGATACGTTCAGGACAAACATTTTGTCACTTGCCAGATACATTAATTTACAACATTTCCTCATTATGTTAATAGTAACATAATCCGGGCGGCATTATATTGCCTTCATAAGGTATTTGCTGTTTTACATTAGCTGTGTATAAACATCATTTCTAGGAGACAGGGTTGCATATTTACATGAATTAATGCCATGTTGGTGCAGAAGTTTAGAATGTTCTATCTAGCAGTGCTTCGTTGATTTAGAGATGAATGAATGACACCTAATGAATAAACACACAAACCTGCTTATATCCTCACACGCTAGTAGACACACATGTACACAAGAACATACAGGCACACGAACATTCAAAGAAATTCTCAGTAATCTGGTCAGCATTAACTTTTCGTCTAAATATATTGGCTGTTGCAAATGAGCTGTATATAAACATCATTTCTGGGAGACAGGGTTGTGGAGGGAGACAAGATGCGAACTGAGGTTTCCGGTCAAAGGCAGACACTTTGCACACCCCATCATCCACCCCTCTCAGGGTTTGCAGTGCTATAACAACATCACACTATTTCTGTCTTTGCTTTTGAGAGACAGCAGTCATCATTTGCACAGCCACAAGAAGTCTGTGTTTTTCTGGCAAAGACAGATACCTCCTAGAAATGTGAAATCCAGAAGTCCTCCTAAGAAAATCCACAATGCCTGCCTCCCAAAACGACCCCACAAGATATTTGTGATCTGACATACATCTGTGAATAACATACATCTGTGATACAGGTTTGGTTATGTTTAGGCACAAAAATGACTTGGTTAAGGATAGGGTAAGATGGTGGCCATGGTTAAAAAAACCTACATTGACTGTTGGTAAGAAACTGGAAACAAACAGTGGTCTAATGTGGAAGTAACCACCCACGGTCTCTTCTCAGTGAGGTTCTGTGGCTGTATATCAGCATCACGCTTTTTATCAGGATAGTCTGTCCATTGTGGTTGTACAACTATTCATTGGTGATTTGAATATTGGCATTTCTTTGTGTTCATTTACTAAACTAACTTACTAACACTAAAGGACAACAATTAACTGTCGATTACTAATCAAATTTTCTACTTAATCGGGGAGGTAAAGAAGGTGGGTCTGTAAACTCTGATGGATGTTTACATCAAACATTAATTTTCTTTTCTATATTACTTTCACTGACCTCATCTGACTGCTCGTGTTTCTTGATCCATTTGACTTCTTTTTAGTGATATACCCTGATCTCAATACATACATACATTTTACTGATATTATTACCGATGGGCATGATGACCAGAACTACAAAATCCAAGTAGGAATTACCAAACCCAATTACCCTTGAAGGGTCACCAACATCAGCACCCCTTGTATCTGTTTTGAAATCAATGCCACATCCTTCGAATACATTCATTACCAATACTCATTACCATTGCATGTAGGGAGAAAATCAATATATTTCCTCAGAATGGCACATAGAATAGGGTAGAACACTCAGTATTTGAGACATGTGGCAAATGCAATGATGATGGAAGTCTGAGGGCTCATAAGGCTCAACAGCAATTTTTAACAACTTAATCCAGTCACAATTAGTAACAATACAAATAAGTGGAATAATCTGTCCACAGTGGCGGATTCCTCCACATCCTGTTACAAAGTATAGTTTTGTACTGTAGCTAACGTCGGCATGCTTACACGTGGGACACCAGTCTTTTATACAACAAATGGACATGTGTGTGAGTGTTGCTGCTCGATCTCCGTGCCATATTTGGCTACTTTTACAGTACAGAAACAAAGAAATATTAATGGCTGAGTGTGTTCTTTCATTGGTACTGGCTGTAGTCCAGTCAGCTACAACCTGAAGAGGGACATGATCCAGTCCAACACACACACACCCATTGTTAAACTCTCTCCTTTTGCTTGGGCTCAACACCATACGCTTCAACCAAATTAGGTGCTGTGTAGAAATTTGAAATAAAAATCAAAGCTCTGGGGACTCATCCGATTAGGTAATAAGATAATTACCTCTATTTTATTTGCACTGATTGAGCAAATAATGAGGTGAGTTCAACTGGTCAGGAAACTGTCATGAAACAACATCCTGCATTCGATGTAACCTAGAAAGCTGAGGTGGATGGCCTCCAACAAACTGAATCACCACAAGAATGTTCCAGCTACTAGCTATTATGGGATCTGAAGGCGGAGGAAAGTAGTATGTGTGTGTGTATAAGGTGGTGGGGGTGAGAAGGTTGGGAGATGAAGGCAGATATTTGGTTGCTAACAGTGATCAGATGCACATGTCGGGTCATCATCAGCGGTGGGAACAAGCCAGGGGAAGCGAGCAGATCAGATAAAAGCAGAGGATGAAGAATCAAGTTGGCTCAAATAGGCCGGATGAGACTAACAGGCGCAGAATTCACATAGCAGTCACTGGAGCAATAGTTTGTGTAATGGATGTCCAGCTTCAGTCTGACGCATTACCAGAGCGTCTGCTTCTGGCATGGCCATTAACTACTGTGCAGCACTGATCAGACCAGATAATAGGCTGCATATGTAGCCATGCTAACTTGGACCAGTCTCTTTGACTTAAAGCATCAGTTGGTGTGCTTACAGTGCGTGGATATTTGTGTCTACATACATCATGGCTGTGGGCATTAACAGACAGCCAGTGGGAAACATACATTGCCTGTGCAGTGCATTAGCATTAAGCATTTGGTGTGGAACATAAACAAACAGCTATTTCCCATGAACCGCTTCACTTGCATGGACAGGAGAAACAACAAACTGCTGAAATTCCCTCTTTGATCAGACCTGTTTGTTCTTACAGCAATTGTATTTGCTTCTCTAAAAAGACCCTGAATCCAGTCTAATGGAAGAGCTCCACAAAGTAAAGGCATCTTGACTCGTCAGTCAGTGCATTCCAATTTCCATGTCACAGCTCCACGGCGGGGACTGTATCTCTGTGTTATCACTCACCACTTAATAATGAAAAGCAGAATAAGAAGGGGAAAATGTCCAACTCTCCAACATGGCAAGCACAGAAGGCTAAACATAGAAGAGGTCAATTTAGTTACATATCGCAATCTGTCGCTTTGCACATTAGCAGTGCTGTCAAAGCAGCTATAGTCAGGAACTGTACATGAACCACATTTACTGCTTTCCAGGGCTACTTTTGCATAAGAAGCTAAATTGAACCAACTATAATAAGGAATTTTAACCATACCTGTCTCACTGTTTAGGTCAGGTGGTACTGCTCTCTCATCCCATTATCCCTAGAATTGAAGTTCAGTTGGACATTTCGGCACCTCACAGTTTACGCCCAATGCCAATGCAGGAAGTAGTGTGGCCTCTATATGGTAAGGGTGGAAGTAAGGGTGTGGAGATTGGGTTGATAGATGGGCATGTAGTAAATCTGACTTTCATGCAGCAGACTGGAGTTCACAACCTGTCACAGACCTGCCATTAATGCACACTTTTTCATTAATCATAATCACGATCTTACCCTAACCTCAACCAAGTTTTAGTTGTCCAGCACTAACCATTGTTTATTTGCCGTAACCATAACCTTTCCTAACCTTAACCATACCGTAGTTGCCAAGCGCAGATACTGAAGAAAGTGAGAATTTTAAAAACATTGGAATTTAATGTAAAAAAAAAAGGTCATTAAATGTAATCAGTGGTTTTGCAGAATTGTCCAATTTTGACCTTTCTGTCTAACCACACAGCTGACTTTCTAATAAGTCAGCCTTTATAGGGTTTATAAGTTGTAGCTAATGGCTTTATTAATGGGTATAGGACATTCATTAATGCATTATAAATCAGTTATAAGCCATTCATAAAAACAACTTTTTGTTTTTCATGTCGGGATAAATCCCTTTTGCTGTGGTTTCTCTTCCTCCTTAATGAGCCTGTGAGCTAGTTCGGGCAGTGAATACGAGTCCCCCACTGCACTCATAGCATAGTCTGCAACATACAGTATGTCTCTTCTGCATCCTTTGAATCATGCCGGTGTACTGTGTAAGTCTCCGGGGGTAAAAGGCTGTGTGTTTGTTTGAAGCATATTGAAGCCTTTAAAGTATGTGTGTTGCCACTTGCATAAGCACACACTTGCCCTCACACACACACACGCACACACACCATTTAGCTCCATCATTCCTTCCCAGTGCGGCTGCTGTGAGTTATCTGGTCCGACAGCCAGTACTGGGGGAACACATAGAGGATAATGGAACGTCCGATGAGACGCTGTAGCGAGGACTGAGAGTTACCAGACCACACCAGCTCCACAACTACAGCTCCACAAAGCACTTTAGAGAGCGGGCAGGGACCCACATTACAGAGTGGAGGACAGCAGCAGCATAAGAATCAGGCCAGAAGATTGCCAGAGTGATTCCCCAGACCTGTGGAGAAAACGTGGAGGTGGGAAGTGAAGGGGCCACTGTTAAGGTGCTACTGAGAAAGATATTAAACTCCTGATTGCTACAGTGGAACTATTCAGGTCACACAGCAGTAGACTTTGGTTGTACTGAGTGGATCTTGTAGACCAAAAGTCTGAGTGGCATGAGTAAGTGCAATAAAGTGAAGCAAGGATTAAAAATAGAAAAAAGCATTGAGCATACTTTCACTGGCTGGTCTAAAGGCTAAACTAAGACTAAAGAACGAAACAAGAAAGAAATCCCTTTTCTAAAAACACATGTATTTGTGTACAGAACAGGGTGCGATAATAACATCATTATTAATATCGAAAGTGGAATTAGAAAATTATTTATGTGCGTTTCCTGCTCAAAACCAAACCAACAGGTGTCTATACGACCACTAGTATCAGGTTATGATCAGGTGTTTTGGGGTATCCTGGTTATGTATTTGCACATGTAAGCATCATATCCTGGTTTCAGAAACCTGAATAACCTCTGATCCCGGTTTTGAGAAGCCCAAGTATGCCAGCTGGAGCACTCTGATAGAACCTTATATAGACAATTGAAGAGACAATCATTGATTATTGATGCTCCTGTTGATTTTTTTACTGATGTATTCATTGGGCTGTGAAGAAAAAGGATTTATGAATTGTATGAAAATCAATCTGCTGTGGTAATCCTCTGGTAATTTCATATAAATATCATAAAGCAGCCTGAGTTCTGCTCCCTCCACTGTATTTTCTGTATGTAGCTACCTTCACACATCTGACAGATGTCACTCAACTCTTCTATGAGCAGACAGAGCTGAGTGACAGCTCTGTAGAGCAGATGTCTACAAACTCCTGTGAAGTCAAATTTTGGGAAATGAACACTAACAAGGTCCAAAAAGATGCTGAATGTGTTGTTAATCAGCACGAGCCAATAGGCTTCTTGATTTAGTCAATAGAGACGTGCACTATATGAGATCTGATATAAATAGACTGCTTTGTGCTGCATCGTGAGGGAAGTTATAGCAACGCTCAAAATCTGATTCTAAAATATTAATATCTATTATAGATAAACACAATTATGTTGTGTTTGGAACTGAGCATACTTTCATGTACGCTGATGTTTCTCAGATTTTAAGAAGTGGATGTCAGATTTTCATGAAATTAGAGTCTGCATCAGTTTAAATCCAGCTGAGACTGTGCTTTTGTCTGCAGGCTCTATTGTGGTCGGTCTCCATTGCTCTTGCTGCATCTGTGGCAGTGCACTGAGACTGAGACGAAGGGACACCACCACTTGATCTTATCTGTATCAGCGATTGAACACAGTAGCGATCACGTGAAGAAAGAAAGAAAGACAACAGGCAGCAGCCAAATCACACATGAATCACAAAACAAAAAGAACACGAGGAAGAGAAGAATATACTGCATATTGACCAATAGTGGCCGGTAATATTCAGTGGAAGTCTAGGAGATACTCTGTATTGTCACATATTAATATGGCAAGGTGATTCATTTGAATTACCTAGATTAATACTATACAGTGAATCTGTATATACACAGAGTTATGTACGGGTCTATCAAAAGAAATGTGTGTAAAAGTATGTAGTATTCATGAATGTATGTACAGGTATGTAATCTGTAGGATAATAATCGTAAAAATACACAAAAGATCACAGTTACAGTTAGAATTTAAAAATGTTGGACAGTAAGCATTATTAACTGAATAGGTGAACATTACTGGATGAACCGAACAGAGGTGAACAGAGATAAATAAATAAGTAAGTCTTGTATAAGTAGCTGAAGGTGCTCGGCTGTATGACAAGTGGGTTGTGGAGGGGATGTGAGATGTTCTCAGTGATGGTTTTTTTGCAGCATCCTCCTCTCTAAAAGTAACTTGAAGGGCTCCAGAGAATTAACTCCCCAGCACAGAGCCAGCATTCCTGATCAGTTTTTTCTGTTGGTTTGTGTCGCTGGCTCTGATGCTGCAAGAACATTGCACAACAGATCTACAACATCTTTTCTGCACACATTAAAGGATTTCAGCTCCCTTAGAAATTAAAGCCTGCTCTGTCCCTTCTTGTAGACAGCCGCTGTGATGCACTTCCAGGCCACTCAAGGTGGACAAAATATGTATTTGTATTTGTATTTCTTCACCACTGCCAGGTCCCCTCTGAGAATGGAAGTGGGGTTTGTTGTGGTCCTTCTGAAATCCACCAGCATCTCCTTGGTCTTGGTGACATTCAGGAGCAGACGGATACTTCCACGCCACTCCACAAAGTTGTCCACCAGGCCTGTATACTCCTTTTCCTGTCCATACCTGACACACAACAACTGCAGAATCATTTGAAAACATCTGCAGAGACAAGACTCCGAGTTGTGTTGAAAGACAGAGGTGTACAGGGTGAAGAGGTAAGGTGAGAGGACGGTCCCCTGTGGTGTTCCTTTGCTGCTCACCACCTGTTCAGCAGCCACAGCCACACAAACTGGGGTCTGTCTTTCGGGTAGCTAATAGTCTAGGAGGTTGTGGAGCCGTCTTTACCTGCATCCTCTGGAGCTTTTCTCTCAGCAGTGGGAGATGGATTGTTTGGAAAAATCATGATCCTCACAGTGCTGCCTGCTTTGTCCAGGTGAGAGAGGGCTCGTTGAAGCAGGTACTGCAGATGGTTGCATCATCAACACCAACTTGAAGGCAACAGGCAAACCGCAGATAGCCTGTGGGTGTGTTTGTGTGAGGTCAGAGATGGGCCAAGACCAGCCTCTCCAGGACTTTCATGATGTGAGAGCAACCTGTCTGTAGTTTTTGAGGTCAGATAGAGACAACTACTTCGGCACTGGAACAAGGCAGCATGCCTTCTCCTGTGCAGTGGAAGTGTATGGCTGCTTAATAAAAAGTTGACACAGTGGCAGAAAGAGAAGCATGATTAAAGTCTCCTGAGATACCAGTGAAAGCATTTCAATGTCCGGAGTACAGAGATGCTCTTTTACTGTAACAAGTCGAGGATTACAGCATCTGTTTGTTGTTCACAAGCATTGCAATCCCACCCACCCACCCACCCACACCTTTCTTCTTACCACATCTCGTGCCATCTCTGTCGGCCCCTACAGTGTGAAAGCCAGTTATGGTGGAGTTAGAGTCCAGAAAATGTTCCCAAACCATGTCTCAGCAAAGCACATAATGTTGCATTCCCGATATTCCCATGGGTCAGCATACCAATCTCATCCACTTTATTCATCAGGGGCCTCACATTTGGATGATAGAGGGAAGAAATGGTTGATACTTTCTCCTTCTTGCTCTCCATTGGCTCTTGCCCTGCATCCCCGGCATCTCCTCTTCAACTTGTTGGAAATTTTGGGCTTTGCTTTGGGTAGTAGTGTAGCTTTAGAGAGCATAATCAGCTGTTCACAGAGGTCAACAACAGGCCCACCCCCACAAGAGTCTAAAAAGTACCACAAAACCCAGAAGTCCATTAATCCACCTAACAACCATTCCTGTGCACGCATGATACGTTGCTGAGAAGAAGTACAAGAACTGAATAAAAAATACAAAAATACACCAACAATATCGCGAACTGCTGCGGACAGACTGCCACTAGAGTGACGCCATCTTGGAAATAAGAAATATAGACAATCACAAAAGCCCAGCTGGAATTACAAAGAAGTTCGTCAGCAAAACAAAAAATATGATGATAAACAATGTAATGATGATCTACATGCTAAAATGAAAGTGAAAGTCTGAAGGTGTGACCAGACAGAAAGTGAACGAACAAATGTTACCGCTGGACCATTTGTGCATTTTTCACTGAAGTTGAAACACTTTCAACTCACACAGATGTGTTTTTGCCTCCGTTTGTGCCGGCCCAAATTTCACCAAAATTGCACCAAATTTCCGTTGAAAATTAAATGGAATAAATAAATTTCATTTGTGTCCTGTCTGAACGCACCTTGACACCAATATTGTTTCTCTCATTTGCTGTTACTGGTGGTCAGATAGATACCAAACCTTGATGATAAATTGAGTAGAATCCAGAGAGACATAAACTTCAGTGTATCTGCTGAGGCAACTCAGTCAGTACAGAAATACGTGGACGTGGTGGACAAAGACAAATCTGCACCATCACAACCTGGATACTGTTAGTATCGTGTATACAGGGAACACAATAACCAGGTTTGTCTATGTACCATGTAAACTCCATATCCCAAATATGATCAAAACCAGGGTCAGACTCAGAGCGGGGACACTTGTGTTTACGTAATTGCACTCAGTGAAAATTATTTCCATATGACCAAAAGCTAGAAGCACGCCATCAGAGGCACAAGACCCACTTTAGTTAACTTTAGTCTGTATTTTCAGCAGCATCATAAGTCAGCTCGCACAGCCAGGACACTGCGCTTCATAATCCTCAGAGTGCAACCTAACAATTAAAGCTGAAGTTGATTGTTAGTGAAGTTGAATACAACCAATATGTCTGTGTATGCACTCAGCTAATTATTACATTACATTAGCTAATACATTACATCAGCAATGTATGCAAACAATTATGATTCACCTTTATTTATTTTAAACTGAATTAGTACTGAATAGTTTGTACAATGTATTAATTAATTATAATGTTAAACAGAGACTCAACTGAGCTACAAAAAAAAACAAACTACAAAGTTCAGTCAACAACTGTTGAGTTATCCTGACATGAGGTGTTAGTTAATCTTGACTTCTAGCAATGCTTATTTTTTCATCTGTAAAGCCGTTTCAAGTCCGATCCCTCATGCACTACGCTGCCTAATCATTAGAGCTTTTGCTGAAAAGCTAAAGCAACAATAATTAGGCAGCGTAGCTACATTCAGGATCAGAACTGATCCTGATTTTAATGTGACCAAACAGAGATGTGTCAACATCGAAACCAGGAGCAGTGATGGATAGAAACACTACAATGTTCCAACAGACACAAACTTACCTTTGTTTTGAGTGTTCTCATTGAACTATTTAACACATACAGATGCTTTGATTCATTACTTGCGACTGGACGTTAAACGTCCTGTTTACATGAAAAAATAAGTATTTGGTGTGATTTTGGCCATACCAGCATCAATAGACTGGAAAAACTTGCTCTCAAAGGCTTGAGACTTGGTCCAAAAGACTTGAGACTTGACTTGGTTCAAAAGACTTAAAACACCTCTGACATAAATACATAAAAAACAGATGATCTCTTTGAATCCAAAGATAATCCCCACTGATGGAAATACAGTGTTCCATTTGAACCCCAGCAGGTTCTGTGACCTCCTGAGAGCTGCATGTCTTTTTTGGCCATTGTTGGCTAATGTGGAGTGTACAGTCAGAGCTAATTAAATTGTACAAGAGAAAATACACAAGAGGAAGCGAGGGAAAGAGGAAAAAGGAGGAAGAGAAGAGGGTAAAAATAACAGCACACAAAAATAGTCTTTCAGAGGAAGTCATCACTTCTCATTATGGAGCATACCACTGTGAGACTGGGGTGGCAGGGAGTTAGACAACAAAACAGAGGAAGGCACAAAGAGAAAGAAAAAGTGAAAACTGGAAAAAGGAAGGAAGAAATATGGTGACACTAGGTTAAACTGTAACCTGTACTCATTTTTCGAGTACTCTCTGTTGTAAATTATCTACGTCAAGCTGAAATGAAAGTACATATATAAAGATCTGAAAGTAAAAAGTGAGTGGAATGAATTTGGGAGGGTTTACTGTATGTGCTACTAAATCACAGGATATGTAGAGAAGTTACATTTTAGTAAAAGTCATGTTAAACTTAAATTGGAATCACATGTTCTTATGTGGGATCAGAGAATTCTGCAGAACCTGGTTTTATGAAGCTGTTTCAAAGCCACTTAGATAAACTCAGAGTTTCATGATGCTTTGTGGTATAGAGGAGGTTTGGGGGTCCAGGACCTACAAGTCCTTGGCAGTTGCCTGATGTCTTCTCTGATCCATATTCTTTCTATATGTTTGCATTTAACGCAGTGATGTCTTTTCTCCAGGGATTGTTATTTCTATCTATTCTGTACATACAGCAGAGATGTCCTTGTTCTGTGGATTTTGTCTCCTGTTTCCTATATTAGAGTCACTCTACGAAGGCCAGTATGGACAGGAGAAATGATTACAGGGATCAACACTCACTCAACGTATAAATGGCCTGGCCTGGAAAAAATCTATGCTATCCTTTAAAACTTGCTGATGTATGTTCCTCAAACTGTACTCCCCACATCATGTTCCATCTTCTCAACAGCACCTGTAGTAACGTGCCACACCAACCCAGCCTCTTGGCTCTTTGTTAGTTTATTAAAGACAAAACCAATACGTGAGACATACAAACATACGAGAGACATATACAAAACAATACACAGTCAACACGGTCACACAAAAAAAAATAAAGTCAGTCAATTTGAAACTTTTTAACACAGTGCCATTTTTGATCTAAACACCTCCTTAGACAGGAGGTTGGTGGAGATGGCTGGCTGGGTCTACAAAGTGTCTCCCTTTGACTCCAAAGGCTGTGACTTGTATCTTGTCGCCTACCAACAGTCCACACAGGTTTTTTTTAAGCGTGACCACAGTCTTTACATATCCTTAACCAAGTACTTTTTTAGTTGCCTAAACTACCTAAAACTGCCCAAACCTTAACCATATATATGGCAGATCAGACATTCACATGAATCATGTCTGCAGATGTTACAATAATATTCCAAATACCTTTGACAAGGCTTTTCTCAGTCTGTGTTGACAAAACTTCCCGGTCCCTCAAGCTGAGATGTGTGCCGTGTGTGAGCAGCTATAGGCTGTCAGCTGTAAGCTGTGGAGCTGTGGCCTCTGGGCCATGCAGGGCTGTGGAGGAGGTCTCACCCTGACAGAAGGATTTAGGAGGGTCAAGTGGAAGGCAGTTAATTGGTCTCGTCTGGCAGAGTGACCGCCACATACACACGCACACATACATACACAAACACACGCACACACACAGCAGGTACAGCCTGCCACCACCAAGTCCCATCTACACAACTGTACTTCAATTAGTAATGAAGTTGTACTTGCTGCCAACTCACATTAGAAGAGTGGTCCACACACACACACACACACACACACACACACACACAGGTGTAATTCCTGGGAGGAAGGGGGAGCAAGTCCCCCCAAAGCTGAAACGTGTCTCACTCAATAGTTCAGTATTTCAGCGTTAAATGTGCCAGACACAATGTTAACAAATAAGATTAATCACACACACAGCTGAGTGTGCGGCCGAGCGTCTGTTTGCTTTACCCACAACACACAGATCCATGTTTGAATCATATCACCACAGAACACATTAAATGAAAACCAAACAGTGTTGTACTTTGATATACAGTATATCATTTGTCAATCTATTAACTGATTATAATGAATAACAGGAAAAGTTATTAACTCCTCCGGTAGCACACTTTCTAAACTTCCTACAGAAACCACTTTTTAAAATGGACCAATAGATGTATTTGAAAATGTTTAATGCTGAGTAGGTGCATGGTTGTTCTTTGCAACGTGTTTTATGATGACCCTTATGAAGGCCACAAGCTGAAACATGCTGGTCTGACATTACAGTTGTTCTTTATACTCCAAGTGTTGCTCCAAGAGTGTTGACCTCTCGAGGCCACTGACGTCCTCTGTTTTTTATTATTTGTCCCCTTTTTTTCTAGAAATTTGGGGAAGTTACATTCTACAATTTAAAAAGCAGGTATTTTAAAGGCTGATTCCAGTATTTTTAGACTCAGTCTATTTAAATTTAAAGAATAAAATATACAGTATTTCCACCTTTGAAACTGCATACATTCATGTTGGGAAATAAAATGTACAGGAAATACAAGTGAAGCGTTAACTCAATTTTTGAAAAAGAAAAAGGATACATTTTTGAGAGTTTATTTTTTATTTGGGGGGTTGCATTGGGGTTACTTGGAGACTCAGACTTGGAATTTTGTGTTTTAATTATAT
>NTHP01000079.1:656903-724119 GCA_003416845.1 Oplegnathus fasciatus
TTGTGTTGCATCATTTGGCGATGCATAGTGACTTAACAGACATTTATTTAAATGAAAATCTTCGAGATTATATCTTTAAATATTATTTTATAGTACTTTTAAAAAAATAATCTAAATTACCAGATGTTAGTTCCAAAAATAAAATCTACAAAAAAAACCCCATACACTTGTGTGTGAGTGTGTATTGGTGGTGTAGCTGAATGGAGTGTTTATTAAAAGCAGCCAGAGACACCCCAGAGTGTTCCTGAAGGACCAGAGGGGAAGCAGCTGTGGCCCCTGGCTCTTTCATCTAAAAGCATCCAGCAAATGAAGTTATTTGACACACACACACACACACACACACACCACTTAGAGTGACATTTAGCCATGGTAAGGGTTATTCTTATCCTCATGGACTCCCTGTGGGGTTGGATAACCTCTTCACAAACAGCCTGCAGCCTCTGCTCTGCTTGCATAAAGATAAGATACATGTATTTGTATGTATTTGTGTGTGTGTGTGTGTGTGAGAGAGAGAGAGAGAGAGAGAGAGAGAGAGTGGGGTGTGAGTGTTTATGGGGTTGGTTTGGTGGCATTTCTAAACCCTCAAAGTCACTTTGTCACTTGGGTAAAAGGCCAAGCGGGAATTCAACAGGGACTCAATTAGTCCTCAACCATCCGTATGTGACACTGTAAAACAAGAAAGTGTCAAACTGAGAGGGATGTCTCTAATATGAAGAGCGTGGCAGTGTGTTAGCCTTTCTGAAGAGGCCAGATGACACAAAGAAGGCAAAGAGGAATGCTGTCTTTGAGCACATTTCTCTCTGCACTGCCAAAAGAATCCGTACCAACTTGGAGGAGACAAAAAACAGAAGAGGAGAGAAACTCCATCGCAGAGACACTAGTACTTTGGCGAAGTTTGCCGCAGTGCAGCTTAAAATTCAACTGAAGCTGTTCTACATTGTAAATATGTATGTGATTCCCGTATAATGCTATTCATATCAGTGATTTCTGGGCCAAACACAAAGTTGGGGCAATTAGATGGCAGGGGTAAAGGAGAAACATCATTAATATGATCCAGCGTTCATCAGCATGTGTCCTAGCAGAAAGATGGGAATAATCTCCCAGCGGTCTGAGCTGTTTCTGACCTGCATTCTGCATGTGGGACAAACAATTTCATTCGCTCCCCAGTTTTCTAATAACTCAGGCACCACAAGAAAAGAGGGAGGCCGCATTATTTGTGTTCTCTCCTTTAAACATGTTCCTTGAGTTTACATGCTTCCCTCTACGGAGAGTGCTGTGATAAAAAAAAGAAGCTTTGTTCTCAAAACATTTACTCAAAGGATCACAGTGTTGAACTATATAGCTCTGCTTATAAAACAGTGCTGAATGAGTTGAGTGACAGTCAGCTGTGTCCTTCAGGAAAAAACGTTTCAGGGTTTAAAATAAGAAAGCCTTTGTGGTGGAAATGTATAAAAATAAGTACATGAATCCAAGAACTGTACATGTCATTTTGGGATTTCTTACTTAAAGTGAGTCTACGTGATATTTGCTTAAGAGCAGCCACTGTGGCAGCGAGTGACATTTACAGGGTAACAATAAATGTTAAAATGTAGTGTAACAGTAGCACAAGTAGAGAAGAGTTAAACTGACTCAGTTCTGTCAGTTACGTAGTTATATAGACCCAAAGTGTTGGCTAATATTAGCCACCATAAGCTACTGGAAATACCAGACCAAGTAAGGCTGAGTGTGTTGAATAGATTCATGGTGCGTTTTATTAATCATGAATTCAACTGGTGTTTTTTCAGAAGGTACATAGTTTAACTTGAAGTATTTCTGTTTAGTGCTACGTCATACTTTTTACTCATTTTAGAGGGAAGTTTAAGCAGATTAAGTATTATTTATTTACTGAAAAAAACCTGTAATCAAGTAGTAAAATACCTAGACTTATGACCTGGCCTGTGCCGTTATCATCAGCTCTAACAATCAACTTCAAGAAAAAGAGAGCTAAATTTCAAAAAGTTCACATCCATTAAATCCTTACATTCTGTCTTGCATTGTGGACGGCATGCCAACAACGGGCGGACCTACTGTGGCCTGATGGTAAGCCACCACCCCACAAATCTCTTGCTAGCTGGTACAAATGTTTAATTATAATCGCAAGCTAGTGCAGGTTTAATTACAACACAACACTTTCACATCCAGACTGTGGAGATCACACAAAAGGCATTATTTTCCCAAAAGCCTGCATCAGAACTAGTTTTAGAAGTCTTTTGAGACTGAATAACGTCCACCTTCGCACAGACTGCTTACTTCTGTCAGGGGTGGTGATTACTGACCGCAAATAACCCAAACATCTCTGCTTTCACTGTCAGTGTAAATGTTTCCAGTTCTACTCTGCCGCCACGGTAATGATGGTGTCGCTGGAGAGCACAACACATAAATCAGCTGGCAGATTACTCTGTAGACCAAACTTCCCAACAGAATACAAAGTAGACGAAGTTAACCCCCGAGGGCCCTGGTTCAAATCTAGCTGGGGACCTTTATTGCATCTTTCTCTCCCTCATTTCCTGTCATCCCACTATCGCTATTAAATGCCCGCTTCCTGCTTCTTACCTTTCTTCATGCATCAGTAATAACAACTCAAGATCATAATAATATAACATAATCATGTAACACTGATTTTGGGATGAAGTATGCACAAAGAGATATTATGTTATGAAATGCATTTTATGAAATAAAAGAGCTGATTTCCTTTATCTAGATAATTAGACACATTTATACAAGATGATTTAACAATGTACCATGTATCATGGAACATGCAATAACAATGTAACAAATGACAATACTGTATGAAAACAATGTGACAATGTGAAAGGGGTCGCTCATAGTGATGACCCTACAGAGAATTATCACCTGGATCTGCAGCTCCCCTCGGCTTTACAGAGCGTTATAGTGAGTGTCAGCTCCTTGTTTAACTGTTCGGCCCACAAATTTAGTTTTGCTTCACTCTCACTGCTCTCATAGCGGCGATTTAAGCTGCAGCGGGTAGCTGTTTTCAGTGAAAGAGATCTAAAAATCCATCTGTGCACAACCTGCCAGCACCAAATGGCAGACAAAGTAGAGACAAAAACAGAGCTTAAAGACAGAAAATATCAGACTTACATTCGCCAGGTGGCCAGCGACACGACTGCAGAGGATGATAATGTTGCTCCATGACTGCTGGATGTGTAAAAAAGCAACTGTTTGCTAACAAGTTTGCCAACTTAAAAGGAAAACAAAACGTTAAGTGTTGTCCTCATTTCAACTGTCCCCAAGTGGCTGGAAAAATTTGTGCTGTGTTCAATTAAAAATGGGAGACTGGGATCATTTAACATGTATATCGATTATATCCTGTTATGTTGCAACATGCATGGGAAATGTGGGATCCAGTGTTTTTGGAGCTTGACATCCATCTTAGGGACTAAAAGTCAGGATACCTCAGCCTCTGCTGCATTGATTTGCATTTGTTAATTAACAAATGTTAGCACGCTAACATGCTAAACTTAAGCTGCCTTCAGACAGGATTAACTTTAGGGGGGGGGGGGAATTAAATATTCACTGTGCGTCTCTGTAATTTAACTCATGGTACAGCATTTTAACCTTCTAGAAATTAAGTGTGGTCTGTAATAGTCATGGACATTCCACAGGACAAAGCCAAAAGCCTCCCAAGGAGGACGAGGGAGAGTCGAAGTTGAGGCAAAGATTCGGCATGAGGTGAAGTTAAGTCTGAAATAGTGGAGTCATAACTCAGACACATCTTAACACACATGATATATTGATATCATTCTCTGTGACTTACACTTCCCAAGGATATCATTATCTCTGATGTCCATCACGAATTAAAGGTTCTGTATGTAGCAATTTGCATGTATTAACCGTATTAACCAGAAAATCCAACGCAACATGTTCTCACTCCCAACTCGTCACATATGGACGTTTGGTCAGGACCCCCTGGCATCACTTATTAACACGCTGGTCATGGCGTCATTTTTCAATGTGCAGGGTAGTCCGATAGTCCTGAAGTTACATACCGAACATTTAATGTCCAGAAAAGACCCTTCAGCACTTGCTTGAGAAACATCATAATTTTAAGTTTTCTTTAGTAATCCCGTGATTGCTGTCTGTACATCCATGGGTACACTCCAAACAGGAATGGCTAATAGCTAATTCAGTATACTTTTAACGGCACCAATTTGCCAAAATGTAAACAAATATAGGATAAAAAATGGGGCTCAAAAGAATAGCAGTACCTACCTGTCGCTGACATTACAACAACACATTTGATGTGCTTTTATGGGCTTTTCGTCATACTGGTTTCCAAGTGGGCCTATATGTTGGTGTGAGCGTGTTTCCTTCTGTCAGATTGGCAAAAACATTTTTGATATTTTCACACAAAACTCAAATTTCACACTGAGCTGATAAAAAAAGTAGAAGGACAAGCAGCTCTTCATGTGGAAAAAACGGAGAGATCCACTTTAAAATGCAAGGATGTTCTGAATGGCATTTAACTTACGAGAGGACCAGCGAGTTTGCTGAAAAACAGGCGGTTATTATTACTGAGGTTACATACGCGCTCCAGATGGGACTAAAATCACTGATCAGCACAGGTGAAGTTTAAATGACCTTCTCCAGCTCCTGTAGAGACATAAATCCAGTCCGAATGGAGCTTAAGATGATAACAGTAATAAATATTACCTGCTAAACATCAGCATGTTGACATTATCATTGTTAGCATGTTAGCATGTTATATATGTATCGGAGATAGGAACTTGAGTTTGCGACTTGGACTTGAGTCACACTTAAGTCGCACACACACACAGTGACTTGAGCCTCAACACGGACTCAAGATTTTGGACTTTTTTTTTTTTTAGAAAAAAGAATAAACATTTTCTATATTTGTTCTTATGGGCCCACAGAGCCTGCACAATAGGGGGCAAGGTCTGTCACCACAGGTGAGTCCTTTCTTTTTTAAGTAGGACCTCAGTACTTGGTCTATACTGTATACTGTACTGTATGTTCATGTTACAAGACGAAATACAGTGATTAACTTTAAAGGAAAACCTCCGTTGTTTTTTCATATTGCATTTCAATAACCTGTTTAAAATGATCATATACCAAACAACTAATCAACACTGATACTGTATGCTAATAGATAAAGGAGTGATGATAATAGAGTACATGCTTTGAATTCCTTGGATAGAGCTATGCAGAGTTCTAAGCAGACCGGATGGCATGCAGCAGATGATCGGACACGACAACCACAAGAGACTTGAAACTTGACTTGGACTTGCAAAAACTGACTTGTGAGCATGTCTGATATGTATATATACATATATAGTAGGCTATTTACTGTATATACAGCTGCAAAATACATATAAAAATTATACATTGGTTATCGTGGTATTAGGAAACATAACTTGTTTATTTGGACAATGATTGGTTGTATTAAGCTTTAAAAGCTGTTACCATCATTATCATTAGTAATAGTGGCTGCCATATCACCATCACTTGTTGCTGTGGCCTCATTTCCCCACAGACATAAATACAGTTTCATTTTATCATATGACTACAATAACAGTAAAATGCAAATATTCCCTCTGAGGCAGTAATCATTCTGTTCTACTTTTTTTTTCCAGCCAGTGAATATTTCATTTAGGACTGGATCTCTCATGCCCTGGCCTGCTTTGCCCTGCTAAAATCTTATTTACTGCTTTAATCAATCTAATGCACTGGACAGCGGACTCTCAGGAGAAAATGAAATACAGCCACATGAGCAAATCAGCAGAATTGCTTTGCCAAATCCAAATCAGGAGGCCTAGACCTAGAAGATAAACTACAGGCCTCAGCCTTGTGACTTCACCCAAACAGGCAAAACTCAAAAAGAACATTGGCCTCTTTTCCTTTTCTTCCTCCCTTTATTTTCTTATTCAAACAACTTTAAAAAAATCATTTGGATTCTAATCATGTGTTTTTGTGTGACTTGTTGAATGAGGCAGTTTAAACAGAGATTTGGGGACAGGGTGTCGTACTGAGACAAAGCAGGTGCACTATGAGCTCTGTGGAACACAAAAGGCCAAAGTGCCTTTGCCCCAGACGGGGTAACGCAGCGTAAAATCTATGCATGGCTCCTTTTTGTTACAAACACCATGTTAATCCATTTTACTCCCTCTCCTCCTACCCCCCTGTAATAAAAGTTACTGACTGATTAAGGGTGTGTGTGTGTGTGTGTGTGTGTGTGTGTGTGTTTCTATGTGTTTGTGTAAAGCATCAAATCGCATCACAACTTGCCTCTCGACAGCCAGGTTTCCTCAGGAACAGGAGAGGGGGGTGGAAAGAGATGGAGGGGGGAGAGAGGAGCATTTTGCATTCATTGGCCTTTTTAATTCAATCTGTGTAAAACTGGCTGGGAGGCTAACTGACTGGTGCCTTGACCGGGGGTCAAGAAGGAATGGAGGAGAGAAAAGAAGAAGAAAAGAGGAGAACCGACACCGAGGAGGGTTTAAACTTGATATATGGCACTGGCATCACTTGTAGCCTTGTGGAGACTTGTGAAAGTGCTTTCCTGCTGCAGAAAAGAGCCCATATACTCCTTTTAAACACATACAGATACACTACAACTGCTGATTTCTTATCTCCGTGTTAGAAATGTGTGTTAAAGTGTGCATCATCCCCTAGTCTGCTCCAGCTAAGTATGTCCTGCACTCTCTTCACCAACAGGACTCAGGGTTTACTTTCCATATTCTAAGACAAGTCACCATCCCCTGTAGCACTTGCTATTAGAAGGTGAAACCTTCGTGATTTAAAAAAAGCTAAACGATTCATTTGTTAGCATCTCTATAACAACTGTGTCTTTTCCACAAAGCCATACACCGGCCCCTGCCCTTTCAGGAACATAATCCGTAACATTTAAGGTCTAATCTAGCTGCAAAAGAAGGAATAGTTCAACACTTTGGAAAATTGTTCAACATTTTGGAAAATTGTTCAACATTTTGACTCTGTCCAAAATTCTAAAATACACCTACCAACACCTACCAAGCTCACTGATTAACTGACTTACGTGTAGGAACTATTTCTTGACAAACAAACGTGTATTCATCCACCCAGTACATCTGTGCAGGGTCTCCAGCTATAGTGCAGGTTGCCAGATCTAGTCAAGGAGAACAGGTTTTGGTTCTGGTCTCTGTAGAGAACAATGGCACTACAGTCACTGCCAGCTCCTGCTTGCCAAGATCCCCCTAAAACCAACGTACAAACAAACGAGATATAAGATTAATGAGCTTTAGAGGTGCTGGTAGGTGTATATTTGAACTTTGCACAGAGCCAAGCTAGCTGTTTCCCCCTGATTCCAGTCTTTGTGCTAAGCTATGCTAACCCGGTCTCGACTCCATCTCCGTACTTGACACTCACAGAAGAAACTGATATTTATCTTATCATCTTACTCTTGGAAAGAAAGCAAATAAACATATTTTCCAAAACTATTTCTTTAATTAATGATGACTGAGTGCGAGAAACAGCCCCTGTTTCTAACAGTGAATCCACCAATAATCAAAAGTGACAGGGCGCTTTCACGTGCTGTGGGTCAAGAGTTTTGCTGGACATTATACTGTAAACAGTTGGCATGAATTAAAGTTGAACTTAAGGATACTGATGGTCTGTTGGTTCATATGGTTTTCCAAGGAGGTTTTGAGCAATCTTTTGCCCTGAACTGCGAGATGAAAGAAATGATTGAAATAAATGGGGGCTTTGGTTCCCTGTATTTTCCCTCTTTCCTCCTGTCGTCTGTCCTCTTGTGGTTTTGTACAACAGGAATGTGTGTTTTGACAGCTCTTAACAGAGAGCTTAGATCAACAGTTTGTCTTAATGCTTAACTGCCTTAATTATTTGTAGATATTTAAACTTTGGTGACATTTTTTTGCCTGTAATTCTCTTAAATCATAAATATTAACACTTTGGTTAAAAAAAAAAAAATTCTGCCACTGGTATGACGAAAGTCACTTGTTGCCTTATTGCCTAAAATCCTTTTTGAATTAATGGCTGCATTATTTCCTAGATATTGACACTTTACTATTTTGCCACTGGTACTAGAGGACTTCACTTATTGCCTTAACGTCTTATTGTTAGTGGGGCATTATTATCTTATTTCTAGATAATGACACACCGCTACGAGTTTATTTTACTTATTTATTGTCTGAGATCCTTACTCCCTTTGCCTTATTTCCTCTGGGTATTGACACTAAAAAACATGCCACTGGTATAAGAGAATTTTACTTAATTACTTGTACCTTAATTATTTGTAGATGCTGACATTTGGGTAAAAATAATCTGCCACTGGTGTGAGAGAATTTCACTTATTGCCTTGTTGTCTGAGATCTTATTGTCTTATTTCCTTAATTCCTTATGTCCTTATTTCTAGATAGTGACCCTAGAAGTGACACACCCGCATTGGAAGCAGAATAAGTAAATAGAAAATACATAATTCAGGTCATTGCCCTTGCAGACAGAAAATAACAGAACATTTTATCAACAAGCAGACTTTGACTAAAAGCAGGAGCAGTGATCTCACCACTGGCAGGATTGTTGACACCGTTTCACAGAAGCACCATAAAAAGACCAGAGAAGCGACCAAATAGCTGTTTGAGATGGACATTTTTTTTATTTATTTGCAGAGGATGATTTAAATGAGGAGAGGCGGTGCAGTGTGCTGTATTTCTGCTCATGTCAGATCTCTTTGTTGGGCTCCCTGGCAGGCAATTTATGCCCCTTTTGTTCCTGGAATGAAGCGGCGAAGCAGACATAACTGGATCTATGCAATATGTCACAAGTTTTAAAAACACCCCTCTTTTTAGGGATCTCAGCAGAGCCGTAAAGTTTCACAAGAAAGCTTCTATTCTCTCTTGGCAAATGTCAATCCCTGACAGAGACACTTGTGTGTCTGCACTTCTATTATGACAAGAATAGATCCAGTTAAATTCCTTGAGGAGCGATAACTTCACACAAACACACACACACACTCTCAGTGAGTACCGCAGGCCTTCTGTGTGCATTGTTGGTGTGGAGGAAGGTAAACGCAGCCAGAAGGCCTCCAGACTCAGAACTGGCCTGGACCTTTTCTTCTTTTACCATCCTGTGTGCTTTTCTGTGCTTGTTTAACCTTGTCAACCCACTCTCTCTCTCTCGTTCTCTCGTTCTCTCTCTCTCTCTCTCTCTCTCTCTCTCTCTCTCTCTACACAACACCTCAGTTCTCTGAGCTGGAGACCGAGGATGAACGACACACACACACACACTGCACTGCTCCACAGAAATGACGAACCACTGAAATAGAGGTGGAGTAAGGTCAGCAAGTTTGGGAGCAGATTACTCAGCAGCTGATCAGCCCTGGACGAGATCCACACTCTTTAATTCTGGACATTACGAGAGGTTCAGAGGCAGCGACAAGATTACCTGATCAGATAAACCATAAAAATAATCATTATGTCTGAGAGATGCAATAAAACAGGATCATCATAATTATTCTTAAATAAACCTTTTTTGATCCCCTGGAGTGAAATGTACCATTACAGCAGCACAAGAAAAAGACAGGAGAGGTACAGTGGGAGCGTTTGAAAGTGTCTCACTCGGCTGTGAGAATGCTGAACCTTTGACGCACTTGTAGCTCGCCATATGTTCAGTGAACACCCAACAGAGCAGGTAACTTGTTGAGGGAAATGATACGCAGCCACACAATTCTACAGCCATGGTTACTGTTACTAATGTCTGTTTCGTTCCACCAGCAACAATAGTTTTTTTGTCGCACTTATTCCTGATGTACAAAACCACAAGAGGACAGGCGACAGGAGGAAAGAGGGAAAATACAGAGAACCAAAGCCCATTTATTTCAATCATTTCTTTCATCTCGCAGTTCAGGGCAAAAGGTTGTTAAAAAAACTCAGTGGAAAACGCTAGTATTTTTTAATCTCCTGCAGCATTTTATTCAGTAACATTCAGAAACTCATATCTCCACAGCATTAATGTGCAAAAGGCAGCTACACGTCGGCACTATCAAATAGCCTACATTTTAAAGCATTTTGAAACATAAAAAAGCCCTGCGATCGTGGTATAACATGGTTGTATGCTTTTGAAAAATATACTGTACTGCTTGCAATAGGAGGGGGAGGAGAAGAAGAGACGCACGCCTTGGTGGCTCGCAGTTTGATGGCCGCTGTGAAATAATCACCAGTTTACCAGGAAAATAAAACCACAAGCTGTTAAAATGTACCGTATAGGCGGCGTTCACAAAGTAATTATTGTTTATTTTTACTGACAGCTGTGATTGTGTGTGTTACTGTATTTGATTGCGATGTCTGTTCTCTAACAGCTACTGTTGCATTTCTCGCTCCACACTGTGACTGACACAGTGATTCAACACTCAGAATCGGAAAGGCGGGTTTAAATGTTCTAAATATAGACGATATTCTGTGTCCAGAAATGTGGTGCTAAAGTCAGGGAAATATTACAATATGTTCATTCATTGGGAATTTGTGCATTCACTTTTGTCTTTTGTCTTGGAAATGTTAACTGCTGCCTGTAGGGACAGTCTGGTTATAAATCTTATTATTATTATTATTATATATGTACATTTGAGTCATCTTTCTTCATTCTTTTCTGTCTTTCCTATATAACTACTTTTTATCCTACAGCACTCTATCTGTGTCAACTGTTGTCATACTGTCTTATTGAACACATATTGAATATAATATATCCATGTACTGTAATACATATCAACTTATCTAAGGGAATTTAGTAGAGCTTTGCAGTGCAATGCAGTTCAGACCTTGCTTTTTACCCATGGTGCAATAGAAAGGTTCAGGTAAAACAGACCATCCCCTCTTTTTTAATCCCTTTTCCTTCTTTAAATGACTGAAGGAACTGTGCGTGGACTCTTTACCTGTGCAAATGGCAAATAAAGTCACCTGAATCATTAATTTGTTCTATCTGTCTGTTGGTTGGCTCTGCAGGAGAAATGATAAAAAAAGACAAGCTTCCTGATATTGTTGTACAACATAATAACAACTTAACCGTGTTTCAAAACATCGCATTTGGGATCTGGTGGTGCTATTCAGCATTGTAACAAAATCACTATCTGCATCTGTAATGACAATGCTTCCTGACAGCCAAAATGACTGGTGGTACCATGTGAGTTGTGAGAGGAAGTGAGGGCATTTCCTGTTTGCTGTTGTTGAATGAGAAGGAAAACCTAATGAGGACAAACAGAGGAATGTGTATATCTCATTTTTATGTGTTTCGACCACAGTTAAACAATTAAACAGGTAAAGAATCGCATTGGTAGAGAAACAAAAAAGAAATCAGAGTGGCTGACAGTGGCCAGTGATGTTTAAATGACTCTTTATAGCTATCAAACCTGCTAATCAGTATACGATGTAATCCACTTAATAGTCTGTTTGGCATTTTTTGGGGGTCTTTTGTTAATGTTTAGTAGACTCAAACGATCCCACAATGCAGTAGTGTACAATCAGTGGTCACTAACCAGGGGCCAAGTGCCATCATGTATTGTGCAGAACGAAATAAGCTGCATGGATGTAAGTAATGACCTGAGTACTGTAAGAATGTACAATTTTTGCTGCCATCTGACACACACGGACAGATTTACTGCGGCTTTTGCACCTGTTTTTCACGCACATATGTGACACATTCTGCCCCAAACATTCATAAGTGTTTAATATATGTGCCTCTCTGCTTGTTGCATATACATGTAAGGGAGGATCGACTGTCAGTTTTGCAGGAAAATTCATAGTGCAGACGGGATTTCCGAAAACCACAAGGAAGCTTGTGGTGGGAAAAGCAACATGCATCACATATAGGCTTGTATATAACTAAAAAGTGATTACTAGAAACAAAGATGAAGCAATTAGGCTTTTATTATTGAACACAGTATCTGATTACTGTAACGCAGATGTAGATGGATGTTGCGGTTTGTGTTCATCAAACTTGAATTTGAACTTGACCATCAATAAACAGACAGCAATTAACTTTTTCTTTGTTTCTTAAGACATTTAAGTGTGTGTTTGGCTGCATTTACCTCAGTATCAATATCCACATCAACACCATCTCCACTTTCACCTGTCTCTCTCTCTCTTTCTGTCTTTCTGTCATCTTTGATTTGTCTTATACTTCATCTCCTTTTTGTTTGCCATGAACGTGTTCGTTGCCCCGCAATGTATTCATCATTATATATAGGCTAAAGATTATAATATCATCATTTTATGAGTGATATTTTGAGTAATAGTAACAGTTTTTCTCAGGAGGAGTTGGACAAAGTAAATCTTTTTTAATGGAGATCACTACGTTGTGGGTTCTTTTCTGAGCGCAGTGATCTCAAAGAAACCTCTGAACTGAGCCTATGAGCTCGCCTTCACTGGCAGACTGCAGGTCAGGGTTAGGTCGACATCATTTGTCTGTGCCTTCCAAAACTGTTACAAATTACTGTTGAAAAATAAATCTGTTTTTTTCATGTGACAACACTATGATTAAGGTTTAGTTTAGACAAGGTTTAGACAAAAAGGACTTGGTCAGGTTTGGGGAAAGATCTTAGTTAAGGTTAAGGGAGCTTCGTCAGTTACAATAATAACCACATGGTTAGGTTAGGTCATGGTGTAATAAAACAATGCTTAATCTTATTAAGTTATTTTTGCTTACCCTACATGGAATATTTTGCTTGTTTGTGGAAGCGGGTTTCTTTTACAGCGCAGCCAGTGTTTTTCTCAAGGGCACTTCACAACAGTGCAGATATTTGCTAACATTTCAATTTCAAACGTTTTAACCAATGTCATCTCCTTGAGGTCTGGTCTCAGCCTGTTGCAGGGTGGCTGACTGTGAGTGCTACAACTGATATGTCTCAGATTATGTGGTTTACAGTGTTCCACAGCGCTCCTTGTATCCAGTCCGCTGCTTTTTCTCCTTCAGTCCTCACCAACAGCCTGTGCCTTCTGGCTAAAACCTCCATCACCTTCAAGCACTTAGGCCCCCCTGCTATAACATCCAGTCATTATCGGCCAGCTTAATGCTACAATAACACTCTGTGTGATTAATGGGCACAGAGAAAAGATCTGACATAATGTGCATTCATTGCTTCAAATAGTATGCCCCCTTCATATGCAGGGCCTTGCGGTTGACTGAGAAAACTTAAACAATTAAGGCCCTTCAACTTATCATGCCTAACATGAAATGTAAGGTAATGTGCAGCAAGTGTGTGTGTGTAGGTGTATGCATGTGTGTGTTTGAGTGAAGTGAGTACTCTTAGATGTATGTGTGTCAGGATCATGAAATTTACTTGGCTGCTTGTTTCCCTCTGCCATACCTCACTGTGGATTCCAGATGTTCCATACAGTGGCTGGTATATAAGCCCCAGGCTACATACATTAGTGTGGGTGTGTGTGTGTGTGTTTCATAACTGGCAGGTAAAGCAGCAGCTCTGGGCGATGCCGTGTTTCTCTTTCACCAGCTTTGTAAGCCGATGCAGGCTCGAGTCCAAGACAACCACAGGGGAAAGTGTTAAAACCAGATGTCACAGCTGATCACTCTGCTGCTTGTTGGTCCACTTTTTAACGTCTGCTTTTTGTCAGGAAAGCGTGCGTAGCGATTAAACAATGGACCCAGATACATAAATATAAACTGGAAGTTGGAAACTGTCAGTTCACATTTGTTCACAGCCACGTATGATAGGAACACATAGGGTTTTGATTGCGGTGCTTTAAAGAGGTACTCCACCCAAAATCTTTTGGGTATCTAACACCCACCTTGTCAAGACTTGAAAGGTGGTTCTGATATGTTTATAGGTTGCTTAGAGTCAGCTTGGATTCACAAGATTTACAGTGGAGTCCAGTGGTGACCCAGAACCAAAGCAAGAAGAAAAATATGTCAGAGTATCAAAACATTTTTTAAAAGTATTAAAACACTCAGGTGACCCACCTCAAACAACAAAAACACAGCTTTTAACATTCAGAAATATTTTTAAAAAATGAAAACAAAAACATATCATCTGCTAAACAAATGAAAACATAACTCTCTCTTTTGCCTTGATGTGAGAGGAACAGGTGGCAAAAAGCACAAATGCTCTCCAAACTTCATCAACATTATATCCAGAGGAAGCAACATCTCCAAAACTTCACAAATAACATCCACAAAGAACACAATCTGCAAATCTTCACTAGCTTATGGTTAAAAGTTCTCCCTAAAGTATTAGGTTGGTTATTCTGTAGTAATATACTATACAACAGTTATCCAAAACAAAGCCACGACCTGCCAGTGTCTGTGTGAGTGTGGGGATGGGGGGCAGTAGGCCTATAGGTCTAATAAGAATAGACAGAGGAAACGGTATGTGTTTTCTGTTCTCTTACTATTGCCTCTTAAAATACACTCAACATCATAATATGCACCCTATTGAATTTTAATATATAAATCATACAGGATTATTGGTATTATTATACATTGGTCAAAGGTGGAGCCCTGTGGGACTGCAGACCCCCCCGCCTTGCGGGAACTGCGGTGTGTACTTTACAGCCCAGAATCTGTCCAAACCGTTCAACCGACAGCCAGTCCTTACTATCCCTAGAGCTACGCCACTAGTGTGGCTATAAAGCTAGTCGTTTTTACTTATTCTAACTTTCTGGGATGTATAAATGTTTCAAAGCCCCTCATCAGTGAGTCAAAGTTGCAGTGAAACTTATGCTGCCACAGTATATTCCAAGCTCTGCTTCTGTGTTCAAGGCTGGATGTGGCTAATACTAAAACTGTACAACCAGTTCAGTCAGTTCTGCAGCTGCTCATCACCAACATAATAATCCAGATCTAAATTACAGTGGGACATAACCCATGTTTGATCTTCCACAGCGTTCTTGAATGAGATTCAGTATTTGGGCTAAAACAATCTGCTGTAGGTGGTAATGTATAGCTTAAGCACAAAGTGAATCCATCCCCAGCTAGAGAAGCAGAGCAGCTATGCCACTGTTCACTGGCAGGCCTCTCAGTCCACACACTACCTGCCTTGTGAATACTGTACTCCTATGGGACTCACATACTAGGAAACACACACAAGGCTAACGTGAGTGTGCGCTTCTGCACGTGTCACATTACTAATTTCAGCCATTAGAGCAATTCTTTTCCAGGATTAGGAAAAAGCATACAGTGCATAGCTAATGGCACTGAAATCCACACTATCCGCCAACGTAATGAGCACAAAGGAGGGTCAAGACTGGGAAACGGGTACAGAGAGCTCCTGTTGACCACTGTCGGGGCTGTTATGAAGCGCAGATTTTAATGCTGCAGAGGAATGAAACACCTGGGCTGAGAGGAGAGAAAGGATGAATGTGAAGGCCGTGACAACAGCAACAGCTATTTTACACTCTACATCTGTATTTGGCAATGCACAGCGCAGACACTGAGATTCAGTCATACTGTGGCTACGCAGCACTTCCAATTGTTTGTTCTTTGAAGAAGAGCAGCCATGAATGTTGCATGAGGGATACAGGGTAAGGCAGGCTGCTGAGGAACAGTATGAGGCTGCCGATTCTGGAAAACAAACACGGAACCTTAAACAAACGCAAGCCACCACAAAGTTAACGAGGTGGAGAAAAGTGTTTGCCATCAGCCGAGCTGCTAACTCCTTTATACGGGGACATGGATAGAGATAGTGACAGAGAGATAATTTCAGCATCCAGGCAGGTAGCACCACGTAGAAAAGGCCTCACATAAGAGAAACTCACGCTAGTGTTTTTGAAAGACTTCGATCTGTTCCCCCATCTGTTGTTACCATTCGTCAGTAACTTGTACTGAGCTGTCAAAGAATGTTGCACATTCAGCACTATTTATTTGTAGCCTATTTAAAGGAATAGTTCAATATTGGGCAGGAAATCTGCTGGGTACCTTCACGATCCTAAACAAATGAATCCTTTTGTTTATAATGACCCCGTGACCTTTCCTCGGGTGCCACCCACAGAACAAACAAGACAGTTTAAGTCAACTACTGGGTCAAAGAATATCACATTTGAGTATAATTTTTACTCTAATACTGGAATGTAATGAACATTGCAGCCTCTAGAAGCTGCTAGCAGGATTTTAGACATTTAGTCTTGCTAACAAAATACCAGCATGGACTCAGCATATTGGTCTAAATCTATCTCACACAGCCTGTCTGTGGCTGTGATCTTATAACACAGTTACTGTGAGGACAATGCCATTATGGCTGAGGGAGGATGAGAAAACTGAGCGAGGCTCGCGCCGATGATCAATAACCCTGCTGCTAATATGAGAATGAACAGCATTAATCAAACGGTCCGAATGTGGCGAAGAGAAGGTGCCGGGGCCTAATGAGATGCAATCAGACAGAGTGTTAAAAGAGCAGTTGTTAATGGGCCTGCGGTGAATGTCACTTGCCGTCAATACGGGTGTCGTGGAGATGTCCTTTCCCAGCAGACACAGCATTAGATCGGACACTTCAGTGAGATTATACGTCACCACTCACTCTGCTCATGGCCGGTTGCTATGACAGCACAACAAAAATCTCCAGCACTTCCACTGAGACCCGAAAATACATTCACCTCTGGTGTGAGTGTGTGTGTGTGTGTGTTTGCCTGTGTGTGTGCAAGTGAATACTTAGAATTATTCATTTGAACAGTACTTAACCCACCCTGATGGAAAACCTTTTAAGAACCTGCAAGTGAAGAGCATGAATGGATATAAAAAATAATCCAATATAGACCTACAACTGCAAATGCTCTCATCCTTGCTATGAGGGCATGTTATTACCTTTCATTCAGGCGTTTGTCTGTACTGTAACTTTAACTCTATCTAAACCTCTCTTCTGTCTTACTGAATGTCTTGCTATAGATATCTACACCGTAGATTGTGTTGTCAGCATTGGATTCCACCCGTTATATTGTGCTTTAGTTATACTGTATATGGCCCACAGTAATTGTGTTTACATTCTTTCATTAACATTGTAACATAGAGCGACAGGGGGGTGTTCACCACTGAATTAGGAGCCTACTGTTTACAATATTTCATTAACTGTGGCTAGCTAGTGTCTGAGTGGAACCGCACAGTGGGTCCTTGTAAAGGGACAGACAGAAATACGTTGTTAATGGTTGATAGCTATGTGGAAAAGTTTTCCAGTTAGTAGCGCAATATGGAATTCGACTGGAATTTCTCCTAGCATCGCTAGCTCTCAGTCATCAGTCAACCACTGCCACTTAGAGGATCAAGGTTGAGACACTGTTTCAACAAATATGTCCAAAAAGTGTGATCCTCTTTTGAAAAACAGAAATATATGCACAATAGCTGTAGTATCATCATGATATATATTTCCTTGCACAAATAGTGTGCTGAATTTAAGATTACACTCGCACAACTGACCATTACTCTGGAGGTTCTATCATTACACAGACCCAGAGGATATTAAAACATACATCACACAGAGACATGCACACATATGGATGAACAGAGCATGCACGAAAATACATACATACATGCAGACATACAGTACACGCACAGAATCCAACAGATCACCTGGATTGGCACTCGAGTGTGCGCGGAGTTATAATCTCATCATCATAAATCACTATGCCAACCAAGGAGCAGCATTTATGAGCAACCCACAGAAAGCAGGCAAGAAACACACACGCATTCACACACGCATTCACGCCACAGACCACAGCATGGCAGCAGGATATTTCGCCTCCAGCATGTGTCACCTCAAAAATAAGCATTGGAGCTAAGAGCCATTAGGCCACAACCACAGTTTCCCTTTTAACTGCCGTTAGAAAGCCAGTTCCAGCACATCCACTCAATAGCCTGTCTGTTTCTGTGCCTAAGTTGGCTGTCCACCCCTGCCGAGAAACCTCCCACCACAGAGCCCTGTCGTATTGTATTGGCAGTTATTGATTAGTGAACGATATTCTAAGAACCATAAAGGCTCTATGCTACTGATGTGTTGGTCAGTGTATTTATTATTTGTCATAGTCTGAATGGCTTTAACAATCTGTTAAACATGAAGACGTGATGGACTTCATTGGTCAAAGTGTCAGTCGAGGCGAGATACAGAGATTCAGTCTCACTTGAAACCTTTCACCTTCAGCAAGAAAGTCAATTAACTTCAAGCACGATTGTCTCCAGTTGCTTGTAAATTTTCTTCCCTCCTCTTATTCACAGCAAGGAAGATGCTATTTGTGACCAGTAACGCTGACAAATGACATTAGCAGAAAAAGTGTGTTAAAACTGGATTCCCCACAGAGGACAGTGGTGCTGCCTTCAAGGCTGGAGTAAACAATTAAAAGAAGGAGGGAACAGAAAAATATAATACTGAGATAATGTTTCACTTAACTTACACTATACTATATACTATACTATACTATAATATACTATATACCATACTATACCAAACACATAGCCTATGTCAACCAAAAACCAATAATCATAACTCAGGAGATTAAAGCTCAATTACAAGATTAAGGCAAACTTGACAGCATGAATGAACAGTCAGAGGGCTTTAATACAAAAAAACACAAGCAGACAATTTTCCAGTAACTACGTGTGCAAACATCATTAAATACGTACAAGGCATAGTTGACTGCTGTTGTCAGCACAAACAGTATAGTAATAAATCCACTTGGTTGTTGAATACCAGTGCAATTAAACTGGAAAGGTTCTTCCAAGTGGTGCACATCCACAATATTAAAGGACAGGTCCGAATCCGGGTTTCGAATCCCGAACTTTTTAGGTAGTTTTTTTTTTTTGATGGCAAATGAAGACATCTCATTATCATTAGTTTAAAAATACTGTACTGTATTTGTTTTTCTCACTGGGGGGCTGTGCCACAGCTGCAGAAGTAAAAACAGAACAGTGGAAATAATATTAATTAATTCAGCAAGTATCAAGTAAATAAATCACAGGTCACAGAATCTGGAGGATCACAGAATACGGTAAAACACCGGCAGTAGGTTGAGGCAGAGCACTCGTCCTTCCCAAGTTCTTACTTAAGTTCTTACTTAAACATGATAAACATTTAAGCAAAGGACTTGTCGTTCACCCTTCGTCATGAGTACAAATATTGCATTGCCCAGCACCAGCTAGATCCTGAAATACTGGACAGCGCCATTCAGCCAAGTGACTCTTTTTCTGTATATCGATCTGACAGAAGAGAGAACTCTGGCAAGGAAAAAGGAGGAGGTGTGTGCTTTATGGTGAATAAGGACTGGTGTGACAGCAGGAATATTAAAATACTATTCCGTTCCTGCTCACCAGATCTGGAGTTATTGACAATCAAATGCAGAGGCTTTGCAAAAACCTGAACTGCTCACAGACCAGTAATCCTGATGCTTATTTTTATTGCACAATTGAATTATATATGTGACAAATAAACCTGAACCTGAACCTGAACCAAAGTGGTGAAAGAATCAAATAATGCTCCTTTAATAAAAAAGAAAATGAATGACAAAAAAGAATATGAACTCTCTTTACAACCATGGGAATTTCTAGGAGCACTGGAATGAATCTTCAGGCTATACAGCTGAAACTAATGTAGAATGAAAGCTCAGAATAATAATGTATTTCAGCCTCAGCCTGGACACTGCCCTATGTGAAGAGTTTGGTGGTCAGGTTACAATCTGACAAAATACGGCCCACATCATGCCTTGTTTCACTTTCCATCGATCTTCAGCACTGCTCTCATTCATCTCTTCAAACCACCTTTTTAAATCCATTCCACATAGACGTGATGGAGGCAAACACCTCCCTTGAAATGCAGCTGAGCCAGCAGCATGCATAGCTGCAGATTTAAGTCTTTCTGAGGCAGGAGGCCTGTATTGTAGCAAGACCTTAGGGAAATGACAGAATTATTAGTCACTGAGTGTCTCACCCCACTCCAGTGCAGGTAAAACATTATGACTGGACTCTATTCCCATAACAGACAGTTTTTCATTCTGTTGTATTCCTACTAATGTATCAAGGCTGCAAGATAAAACATGAGTTAAGGCACTTTTGCTCTTAGTGTAACACTTTTTGACTCTGCTATTCTAGACAGGAGACAGTGTTAAAAGAGCCAAAGCCAGGAAAGAATAGTGCAGAGAATATGAAACATGCAAAGGTAGAAGGGTAGAGAAAGCATCCTTGGGCAAGTCACAACCAAAGAGAGAAAGAGACAAAAATATAGCCTCAGATGAAGCTGTTTCCGCTGGCTGCCCTGCGTCATGTTCTCTATTTGTGGTTCAGGCCTCTGTTAGACAATGAGCAAGAACTGGCGTCAGAGCTGTGAAAGCCTGACATCTGAACATTTTTGGGCGTTTCAACGCAGCTGGTCACACAGCATGCATTGACGTTGCATTTATATAACCCGGGCCCAATCGCACCTTAAGAAACGATAAAGGTGGGCCCAGAGAGATGCAGACGAGCCAGCTCTGAGTCAACTCCCTCTCCTCGCTGTGACAGGAGACACGCAGAATGCAATTTGACTTGTTTTTGTGTGCTAACTGGCTCTGCTTTTTAATATGAATCAGTATCTGAGGCTGCTTTGCCAGAGGCAGATGATAAGGGGATCCAGGAACATTCACATTACAGTCGCAAGGTATGCAAGCCTGTCAACACACGCACACACACGCACACACACACACACACACACACACACACACACAGTATGGTAAGGAGACTCTGATTGCATCTTTATTGCTGTCTGCAGCTACAAGGTTTTGAACAAAAAAGGAGGTCTCTTTCACCACTTTGATATCGCCTTTCTTAATGTTACATCATTGTGAGGGGTTAATGTGGTATTTAGTAGAAACTAATTAGGTTGTATTAATCAGAAATGAACATAGAAAAACACCCCAACTTTTCCCAACCTCTGCCATTCTGTTCTACAAATATGGTGTTTTAAGACATTTAGACCCCATTTACACCAGGATATGATATCTGGATAATGACGTCTGATCATGGACCTCTGCATGTACACCTGATATTAATAAACGTTCTCATAATCTTGGTTCTGTTCGCGTTGTGACTGGATCGCAATACGCAGATTAGGTAGGCTTAGCTGGCAGACTGTCCAATGTGGATACACTCGAGGGACCGCCACGACATGGAAAGGAAGGATCACGTGACAGCCAAAGTCAACCGTAGGCTACTTCTCGGGATCCTTGCTCATATATCTGAAACGATCATCAGCAACAACTTTGTTAATTGATTGATCGTCGATAATTTTTCACAAATGTGAGGATTTTCAGCTTTAATTTGTCTTGTGTGATAGTAAACTGAATCTCTTTGGGTTTTGGACTGTTGGTCAGACAAAACAAGATATCTGAAGATGGTGGCTTGGGATTTAGGACATTGAGAGAGGCTTCTTTTTTCAGTATTTTATGACATTTTATAGATGTTAAACAAGCATTTCATCAAGAAAAAAATCAACATATTAATCAATAACAAAGATCATCTCAATATGTTGATATTAATCAAAAATAAAAATGACCCAAATTCAGCCACCTCCCAAGTTAGTTTGTGATCATTTGATTACACACAGATTTATTAAAGAACATGGTGTAGGCATGATATCTATTGAATAATCAAAGGTCTTAAACAGCATGTTGACGCACACAACCTGTCTACAAACCAGGGCCTCAAAAATGCAGAAGCCACTTTAAGCAACTGTAACATTTGTGTGCTCCTGGGATGCATATTACTAAACAAATCTGCAAGTAATCAAGTTATTAAAATGACCACAAAGTGAACCTGTGGCCTTTGGGACCCCTGGGGGTCTGGGGCAAAGAGGCAGTAGCCCGCTTTGCATGGTTGCTAATTCAGCTGTGGAGCCAGTGGAGAAGCTTGCTAGCACTGACTCTAGCTCCACTACCCTGAAGGACAAGCTACGAGGACGGGCTCATCTGTAGCCTTTTGACAGACCGAGTGAATAGTATTAAAATTGCAATGCATTCTGCGTGCATCAACATGTGGTGTTCTTTATCCAGATACACATCACATGCTAATAGCAGGTGTATATGGGGTCTTATTCTTACAACCTTTCAAATAAAAGCTGGAGAAAAACGGGAAGCTTTGAACTGAAGTGACCAAGTTCTCATCCCTTTTGCACTTGCTAGGCAGGGTTGCTGTTTATAGCAGGAAATTATATTGTCACAGGAACAAGAATAGACTGTGAACAACCTTTGATAGAGAGTCAGCAGTGGCCACCGTTACTCAGTCTATAAACGCTGACAATCTATACATTGAGCATTTCTCCTGCTTTCCTGCCTCCAGAGAAAATGATTGTACTTCCACTGACCTGTTGATTGTGTTGTTTTTGTTGACTTGCAACACTATCAACTTGTCCAACTGGGCACTGCCAGACAGTGTCGATCCATTCCTCATGCAGCTCCTACACTGCTACAGTCAACTAGGTCTCCTACAAAATGTTTTTATATATAGACTCATTTTCTTTGCATATAAATATCTAACACTGGTGTAAAATACAGTAGGTCAGTCACCATTTGGAACTAGCGGTTCAGGAGCAGGAGTAGGACCACACCTCCACCTCCTGCCAGCGTGTGTGTCTCTGTGTGTGTGTGTGTGTGTGCGTGCGTGCGTGTGCATGTTTAATAAGGGAGTGATGACAAAATTTGTCTGACATTTGTGTCTACTAAAAATGTTTTCATATGAGTGTTATCACTGCTTTGTGACATGAATGGCCTCCCCTCAGTGCAGACTGTCAGAGCGAGTACTGCATGCATCTGTAACACTGTAAACAAGCAGACCGGCTGCAAATCATCGAGAGCATGAAGGAGCAATTAAAACTCAAGCTGAACCGCTCAGCACTACTTCTATGTTTTTCTGTTGTCTTGATAAATTTGGTACATTTTCACGGCACAAATTCCACCAGTCCAACAACAGTGTCAAATCATACTGCTGCTCTCAGTTTCTCTTTATTACAGAAATACAGTTCTCACCCTGATTAATTCAACCACTTTTACTTTTTTTTGGATCCATGTTAATGCTAATGTCAATAAAACTCAAAACTTCCTGCAAAGTGTTTCACATTAAAAGCCCTTAAGTAATTCATGAGGCACAGTCCCTTCCTTCACATGCAGGGTTTTAGTGTGAAACACATGCACGAATGCTTTGTTGACAGCAGCTTAACATGGAACAAACGAATAACAAAATAAAAGCAATAAGACCGATGAGTATGGTATGACTCTGCTGATGGACTATTGTTGTGCTATGAAAATGTACATTATGATGAATGTGAGTCACTACAGTACAGGTAATACCATCAATCCACAGTGTTTTTAACCCGGTCTTTATTGGACTTCCTTTGTTCATGCTGGATGCTAAGTGAGCAATTCTATGCCAGTAGCTAAATAAGCCATTTTTTACCATCGCTATTATTTGAGAATCAGCCGTTCCGTGAAGACTGGACTTTTTTGAGACTTTACAGTATTTACAACAACCTCATGTAATCCCTTTTACCCACCTAGTGGTCACAGGGCAATTAACTGAAGGGGGTGGGGGGTTGTCTGTGCCCAGGGGCTCATTTTCTCATAATTCATCCATCTTGTGCACCCTTTAACTGAGGATGAACTGGCCAACTTGGACCAACAAGCGTACTTTTGAAGCTGTGACATGCATCATTCCTTCCATGTTCAGCAAAATTAGATGCAATCCATCCATGACTGAACTAGTGCATGTGAACATATGGCAGTTCAGATGCACAGAGGTCAATGACTCCATTGACATGTGCACTATTATTCATGTCCCTGTATGCATCATTTTAACAGTATCCAGGCTTCTGATCATCTGTGTGAGTGTGTTTACATGGACATGAGTTTTTGTGTTTGTGCATGTAAACATCATATCCCAACTTCAGAAACCTGGATAAGCCCCTATCCCCTTTATGAGAAACCCCAATGTGCTAGCTGGAGTACTCTAAAAGGAACCCGGATACTGTTGCATGTATATGTCTTATCCAGGTTTTTGACCGCTGCTGACTGTCTGCGCAGGCACGGCTTCAGCCAAGTGATGTAATAGAAACGCAAACAATGGCAGCAGCGAAAGCAAAAATAGAATGCAGTAACTAGGATACTGCGATATTTATCAGGTATACAGGGATATAAATAACCAGATTTCTCTGTGTCCATGTAAACACCATATCCCGAATATAATCAAAATGTCCATGTCCATGTCCATGTAAACACCAGGTAGCATATTCAGGTTTCTCAAAACCAGAGTATAGCCTTATCCAGGACACTAGTGAGCATGTAAACACACTCAATAACTCCCACCAGTAGGAAGTTAGACACATTATCTAATGCATCAACAATCACAAACCTGATGGGCCAAAAATATTCCACTAAAACCAAACAAATGTACTCAGAGATCTCCTGTATGCGCCTGTATCCCTGCGAGCTCCAGTGACACACATATGGATGACTTGGGCCACATGAAGCGACTGGAAAAGCTCTGTTAAATGTTTCAAAAGAGTTCATCTCCTCTGGAAGGTAAAGCAGTAAAAGACATTTATAGAAGGAAATTAATTCTTCTGGATGTAAAAGCCCTATAGAAAGGAGTGCTTCATGCACTGGGCTCTGTTCAGATACTGAGACATTTCCTGACAGACACATAATGTCATCCTCAACCTTTGTGCAGCCTCAATGCAAGGCTCCGGCACACAGCAGTACATCAACAACCCTGAGCGCTGCAGACGGCCAGAGGACTCCAGGCAACTCATCCAAATAGAATCTCTCCAAACAAGGTTTCTGTGTTTCGTTAGGGATCATTTGTACGATATTTGTCAGCTGCAAGGCTTTCAAAACACAATGTACTCTCAAGTTCTTAACCTGATTTATGTGGATGTGTGTCCAAAGCCGTGCAGAGAGATCTCCTTATTAACTGCACCCTAATGCCAGATGGATGACTTTACTGCTCTGCGCTGCTTTATTGAATCAAAACGAAGGAAAAAAAATCTCTATATTACAGAAGTTATAAGGAGAAGAATGGGTGCATTGAGTGTGTGTATATGTGTGCATGCCCGCGTGTGTGTGTGTGTCTGTGACTAAACCCAATACCCTTTGACACAACATACAGAGGCTTAATTTTCAGCGCTGCATAAAAAGTAGAGAAATTCTCAGAGCAATTTGCATTTTTGAAGCCGTTTTTTCAAACAGCAGAGAGTAGAAAATTACCTCACTCTCCTCATCAAAGCACACAGAACTCTACAGGAATGCAATATGAGACCGAAACTACTTATAGCGCCAACACCTACTTGCAGTACTTTTAAAATACAAGCCTTAAACTCCCACCAAGCTGAGCCAGCAGGTATGAAAGGTTTTGTGATCAACCTTTTAAATTGTGCTTTTCTCTTAAAATGCTAGCTTTGTGCTGATGTGTGTGGGTAATGCATTTTTAAAGTGAAAAAAAAAACAGTAATAGCTCTGACTGTAAAATCTAAACCAACTCACTTTTCCATTGAGCTAAAGCAATTCTAGTCTCATTTGAAACTCCATGTTTGACTTGTCTAAAACACAGTGATCAGTACAGCTGTTTTACATGCCGCGCATAGTAAAGCTGATTTAGAACACTTGCTACAACCCTCGCAATAATACACATTTAGCATCCGTCTGCTTTTGAGCGCACCTGGAAACAGTCACGTGTCCAGACTTTTTTGGCTGGGGTGGCCCAAGTGGGGCACTGACTCATGCAGGGATAGTATGAAGTACGTGCACACACACACACACACGTCGGAATAGCATCAATTTACCATTTCTGTCTCCACTACTCAAATTCCACTTCAATTACTAACACTACAGCATCTCACGGTTTCTTATATTCCTGTGTTTGAAATTTTAATTTAAAAGATAAATCACAACACAACAACAGAGTGGCCCACATACATGTAATAAAAAAATGCTTCCATACTTTATTCTTTAAGTCCTCAAAAAGAAATTAGTAGTAATACAATCACAGTATAAAGTAATTATTAGTGCAAAAAAATTTAAAACAACCCCACCTAATCTTGTTCATAAACGGCAGCAGTATCATATCTACTGTATATAAATCTGACCTGGGAAGAACCACCAATCAGGCGCTAGAAGCATCCATACACATTAGTGGATAAGTCTAAATGGTAGAAAGAAGACATTCCCTGCCTCCTATGTCAGGTATGTCAACTGAATGAACGAATCACAAGAACACTTCAGATCCTCTTTGCATCGTTACGCACTGAAGTCCCCAGGGACCTCATTCAGAGTACCACCGCTCTACGTCTAAATGAGGCAGAATGTGGGACAGACAGTGAACTAGAAAATGTGACAGAGCATTATTAACCATCATGGTGGGAAAAACACAGGAAGCAGCTCTGCTGACACTTCATATCTGCTGCCTGCAGTGCGCTGCAGAGGAGTAGCAACTGGAGCGTGCATCAGTTAGCACATCTAGCTCATACAGCCCGCTGTAGTGAAGAAGATGTAGATCAGAGAGCCTACAGTCCTCCACCTGTCTCTTAACCTGTAGCTTCTAATCCACTCTGCTGCTCACACCTACACTAAACACCTACAGAGGGCTTAAGCATGTGTGCGTGTGCAGTATTATATATATGTGTGTGTTTGTGTGCGTGCATGTCTGTGTATTTATGTTCACACTGTACTGGGCCAATTTTGTTTTCTTTCGAAATACATTGACCATCTCTGACATGATGTAAATGTTCCTTTAAAACCTTAAAGGGACAATCCATAATCCAAAAGTAAACAAAGCCTGCACCACATCACCTACACACTATTGTTAGCGGAGCGGAGCACCGAAATCCAGTACTAACAAAGACCGGCTGACCAACAAACAATGCACATAACAAAACTTCAACCAACTCTGGTCAGATGAAGGAAATAACTCCATAGTCACTGTCAAATCAAATCGTGAGATTGCCAAAGATTCCCACCCCTACAAGCTGTATGAGATGCTGCATGATATTAAAGAAAAACATAACTTTCAGAAAACTGACAATAATTTACTGATTCTGCTCTTTGAGACTTTAATTCTTATTGGACCTAATGCTGCAAATTCTGATAATACAAAGAGAAAATAAATAATACAAAGAGGGACGTCAGGGTGTTTGTGACGCTCAGAAAAATCTATTCATCACTTCTTTTGTAAAGAGTGTGTATTGTAAAAATATTTTTGACATCAGTGGGGCAATTCTGACTTTGGCTACCGTGCCAAAATCACCTCACAGCTGCTCCGTCAGAAGAAGAGCAACACGTGAATCTGTTTACAGCACTGCCAGAAGGACTGTGGAAAGCCACCAATGTTGTCAGACATGCCAATACTGAACTTATAATTGCATGTTATCTTCTGCATTATGTGAAATGTGTGCGTGCACTGTATGAATGAAATTCTATATTCAATTCTTATAATAATTATAATTTCCATGGTCGTGTCGACTATTCCAGTTGTTCACCAGTGCAGCTCGTTTTGTATCCAGTTCAGCTGAAATTCACACTAAACACAAATATCCTTTTTCTTTTTCACTTGGACTTGGTCTGTGGAAGTTTGATGGTGAAAAATCAGCCAAATGACTGTGAATGCCACGTCAGAGGTGAAGCCAGGAAACATCAGTCTTCCCTATTTGGACCTCTTTTTCTCTGTGACAAATTTTAAAACCCTGTGTCTGAAGCAGGAAATAAAAGTAATAACATTCAGTTAAAGAAACAAAATGGGAGCAATTAACAGCAACTGATGACGTTTCAGTTCAAAATATTAACATCAGATTTTGCAAGCCCATACTGGCCAAGCAGCAGTAAAGAGTGTGTGACTGACCTGGTCATCGTATCTGTAGGTTAGAAACTGATCCTCTGTGGCATCCTCCATGAAGCTGCCCTGAGGTGAGAGGGCGAACTCTGGCAGGAACACTGCACTCTGGGGCTGACTCTCTGCACACTGACAACACACACACACACACACAGTTTCAGTGAATCAGTATCCAAGCAGAGTGCATGGGGATAATATTTAACTCAGATCATGATCATACTCCAAATCTGTAAGAATTCAACACACAGAGACACACAGAAGAGTTGGACAATTGGACCCTTTGGTGCTGTATCATGGGTTATAAATCTGATCTCAGTCACTCCCAGGTTAATTTAGTGAGATAAAACCTGGACCTTGCTGGTGTTTTCTAAACACAGGCTGTGAAATCATCTCCCCAAACAGGCCGGGGATCCCCTTCCCTCCCCACCCCTCCTGTTCCTCAACTCACAGGAGAGAAAAGCTGTGCTCCGATACCACCAGACCATCCACTGATTCTTCATAGATTCTGCTCCACTTGAATATTTCCCAATAATTTCACTGTGATTTATACAAAACAGTCAGCGAGCATGGACGTCTCACGCTGGATTTTTTGATGATCAGCATAATCCAAAGGCAGAGAGGGGAAGACTGATTATCAGGCTAACAGGGACTGAGACTGTGCTGCACACTGAGACGGGATAGGAATAACTGGCATCTGGCATTTAGAGGTCTCCCCAGAGAGAGAGAGAGACAGAGAGAGACTGTGTGTGTGAGTGGGGTGTATCCAGGCCACTTGAATTGTGTGCGAGAGAGATGATATACCATTAAGATTAGTGGCAGTGGTGTCTCCTGCAGGCTTTTAGGGCCACTTAGAGACAGACACAGCAGAAGTGCCGCTGGTATGTGTTTCCCTGAGGAGTGTCTGAGGACTGGCACACTTTCATCACTTACTAACCTCTTCACTCTCTCTCTTCAGTTCTATCTCTCTCTCTCTCAAATTCAAATTTGCTTTACTGAAATGACCACAAAGCAGATTGTACACGGTCTAAAATGTAAGTATAATCATTCACAATAGAAGACAAAGAAGACAAAAAATGGTTTGGACATTACTGTATATACTGTACAACACCACATATATAAATGATACTACAAAAAATATACCACTGTTTCTCACCCGGGAGTCTGTTGGCCTGTAGTGGTCAGTGTGGGCAGTGTTGGAGAGTAGCAACACTACTAATTTAATTACATTCCCCTGTTTTTTAAAATCACGTAATATTTCCAGGAGTTTTCCACTAGCAGCAGGTTAGTGCCATCAAAGTCTTGACCCCTTGGGGGCGGCAGGGACAAGCTGTAAACACAATCTGACATATTGTCTCCTTATAGAGTTGATGTGCCGAATTTGTTAGCAAACTGTTGCCTATTTACACATCCAGCAGACACAGAGCAACATTAGCATGTGTTTACAGCTGTGGTTGTATCCACCTGATGAATGTAAATCCAACATTCACTCCTCTTTTAACTCTGTTTTGGTCTCCACCAACTCCTCAGAAAAACATTTGACTCTTCAGCTGCTCAGTGCTCCACTATGCTGACCAGCTAGCTGCTAACTTTGTCTGTCTGCTGTTTGGTGCTGGACAGGTAATGTACAGTGGGTTTATCACAGTTTTTTTGTTAAAAACAGCTGGATACTGCTGCTGGAAACGAGGGTGATGAGACTGATCCAAAACAGTAAAAGTAAAACCAAAACGATGAGCTGAAACATAATCTTTCTCCATAAAACTGGAGGGAACTGCAGAGGTAGGTGATAATTCTCTATGTGTCTGTCACTACAAGTGACCTCATTCACACACAAGTAGTCATGTGATCCATTGTTAACATAAAAATATTGATTATAGCTGCTTTAAGCTAAAAAAAAAAGAAGGTCAGATATTAGTGCTGCATCCCACAGTCAGTTGCTCCACCATCGATTATGCACCCGTCTTCTGATCCACACAAGTGGGAGAGCAGGACAGACAGCCGACCTGTCCTGAAGGATGCAGGCAGCAGGACAGCTGGTCAGCTGGGTGGGAAATGGTCTGGAGTCTGTCCATGTTACTCTCTGCTCCATTTTGAACCAGAGATGCACACTGGAAATGTGTCACGCATCAAGTACTGCATCTTCAATCAGCCTGTTTCTTCCTCATCCACTATGGTTACGCTTTGGTTAGGTTTCGGCACAAACTATTTGGTCAGGGTGAGGAAAAGACAATGGTTTTGGGTTAGAAACAGCTACTTAGTTATGGAACCTCTGTTGTCATGGTTAAAGGAAGAGCTGCTTGGTTCAGGTTAGGGAACGGTCTCAGTCATGATTGAAATCTGCTGACTGTCCTGGAAACAGGAAACAAACAGCAGTCTCCCATGTCAAAGTCCGACCATCCCAGTGCCTGGTTGTTAGAGAATGGCAGGATATCAGCTGTTATGAACTGATGAACCTTTTACTTCTTGCATACATACAAACTCATAATTACTCACAATTACCAATCACCCTAGCACTTAAACCTAACCTAAACAGAGCCCCTGACAACTCCACAACCCCCCAGCTCACCACATACTCCTGAGCACACAGCCATGTGCTCATAGTTTGACTCCCTCAGCCCATATGTCTGAACATGACTAACTAAAATAAACATCTCACCACTTTCTCCCTTTCTTCTTTCATCGTCTGACACAAATGCAGGTGTACAACCTTCATGTCTACACTGATTGAGACTTCAAACATTTTATCCAGAAATGACATGACCTTGTGTAGGTATGAGAATGCACGTTTTCTTTGCATTTGTTCTTTTAATTGAGGCAGAGTTGGAAAGTAAGAATTAAAAAGCTGTGTTCAGGAGGTAAACAGGATTTATCTACGGTCTTTCTTCACCAAAACGTCAACCATGAAGTTCAATTCCATGCTGCATTAAAAGACTAGACTTAGATTAGATTACAAAAGCCTGTATTTATTCTGTGGCTGTGGTTTAAATCTATTGTTACCATTTGGTTTCAGCATTTAACACATACAAGATCATTTCTAAGGAGGACAAAGACTCATAAGGGTTGATTATGGCCTCCTGCACAGCAGGGGCATACAATGGTCAAAAGCAGAGTTGAGCTCATACAGCAGTGCAGGAGTATGTGAAAACATGGATGTAGGGAGGCTTAACAGGTAGAGAAACATCCCACCTGTACAGTTATTCCTATTGTCTTTACAACTGCATTACTCCATTTTATGCATTCATTTTGAGTCGTGTTTGTGTCGACCTGAGACATTTTAGTCTGATAGTCACTTTCCTTTTAGCTCTGTTTTTGTGTCTGCTTGTGTAGCTGCTAAATGCTGCACCACGTTCACCAGCCGGTCACTAACTTTGTTGTTTGCTTTGTTGTTTTGTCACCTGGGAAGGTGGTGTACAGTGGGTTTATCAGAGCTTTTAACTGGAAACAGGTGAGATGGAAATTGATGACAGCGGCTCAGACTAAACTATATAACAAACAGTGAGCCAAGGTCATGTTCGGAAAGACAAGGCCCCCACCAACACAGATCCTTGCATTGTTTTAACACATGGCTGTTTTTGGTCTGAACACTCACCAAAAGGGACCAAAATGCTCTGTAGAGTTGCAGAATTTGAATTTAATTCTGATGATTTCAACCGAAAAGTTTGATATATAGTTGTGTATTAAGGGTTATGACGTAGCTACAGAGCCTTTGCACATAGGAGCTTTAGCTACGCTGCAGGCTACACTGTAGACAAAGTACATCTCCTCAAAAATGTAACTACACTTCTGGACTATACGGCGGCTAAGGAGTACTATGTGGTATGTATATGTACTGTAAATTCAACAGGTTTTGCTTTCTGTAATCATTCCTCATGTTCATACTGGCCATTCAGAGATCTCTCCCTAAAGTACTTCCAATGTAAGTGATGTGGGACAAAATCCACAGTCCTCATTTTGTGGAAAAATGTACTCCAAAGTTTATATGAAGCTTGGGTCAAGCATAAATCCAGCATACGAGGGACTCATTTTCACTGGAGTCATTTGATTCCTTGTTAATATAAAAATATGACTATATTATGCAGGTTTAAAGACAGTGACTTTGTTCAGACTGTGTCTGGTTTCTTTTTGTTGCTCTCTTTGGTGCAGTAGGCAGAGAATAGCACATCTCTGACCGCCTACAAATGATTTGATGATTAGCCATTGTGTGAGAAAACTTGCACTGTTACTCTGACAGCTTTTTGTTCTGACACACAGCTCTAATCAAAGTCAGTATGAACAGTAGGAGTGGCTTGGCACTGAAAACACAAAGTCGTGTCTGAAAGAGGCATGATTTGTCATCCCAATAGAGAACTATGTCCATACTAGGCCACACACACACACACACACACACACTGACAGAAAGTCAGGTTGTCCCGCTGTGAAGTTACTGAGTCGTAGCCGTGCAGCGTGGCATAGAGCAGTTCCCCTAATTGAGTTTACACACCAGTGGAAGGACAGTGTCAGGACAGCCTTCACCCTGCCAGCACCCTGCAGCGGCTGGTTCACACTGGATCACTGGCTTACCTCAGAGGAGCCAATACTGGGACAATAATACAAGGAGGGCAACCCCCATCCCAAAGGACAACATACTGTACCAGAGGAGGCAGCTGTTACATAGTGCGGGAAGGATTACTTGTTAAAGCCAGTGGTGAAACTCACCTCACTGATTTTTTGCTGCTTTAAGTGGCTTTGATCTTTGATCGTATAAAATGTAGCCTTATGCAACACACAGGGAGGCTCAGTAGTTGTTTAAAGAATAATTGATTTTAAATCAGGTTTATTTATGGTGCATTCAGAGCTGAACCACAGCTCACTTTCCCTTTCTCATTCTGTGCTGTTTCTCTGTCCTATCTGAATACTGTGTAACACCGCTTTCAAATGGGAATCAATGGACAGCTATCCTGCCCTGATAATCAGACCAAACTGTCATTTCTGTTCACTTCATTAATTCAGCCTGACATTGTGTTCATGTTGGCTGGTTTCCCTTTGGGGGTGCAGAGTGGTTGAAATTTATTTTTCATGGCAACCTTCCAGCTACAGTTCGCTGTATGTGTGCTGCTTTTTTCAGATGGATCAAAGAAATATACTAATAATAAAGTAAAAGTTGTTATTTCTGTAAGTGGACTTACAATAACCTGTAAAGTTGTGTCAATCTCACCCATGCCCGTCACCATTTTTGTGGGCATTTGACTGTCGTGATTTTTCAGTATTTTTGGGCATTTTATGGCAATAATCTATTCTACTATTAGAGATCCAATAGGAGAACAGAGAGCTGAAAGAAGATTTGGACTGACATGAAACGATGCGATTACATGGTTAACGCCCCAACATTCCCATTCTTAATCCCGCGCACAAAGCTTGGTTGTCATTAAACACAACCAAACCAATTCCAAAATTACTGAAAAACACATCAGAGATGTGGTCTGGAATCAGGCTAATGCCACCCCAGACTTCCAAGAACTGTAAGAAAAAAAAATGCACTGTGCATTTATGCATAAAGTGTAAACAGTTGTATAATGTTTTCTGTAGCTCTGGAGGAGTCTAAGGAACTAACCCTAGTGATGTCATAGTGATGTCATCAAGGTTATCAGCTTGGGCTTGGACACGACAGATTTATGACAGAACAACAAGTTACAAACTGAAGGTGTGGAGCATAAAAGACATGAGGCAGGGAGGCTATAAAAATGTGCTGTTTGTTGCATTATGGGAAATGTAGGATTCAGTGTTTTTGGAGCTTGACTCATACTAGGGACTAACAGTTAGGATATCTGTGCCTCTGCTACTTTGATTTGACTATTCTTTTTTAAACTGTGTTTTATGTCTCCCAGCTTTCTGGAGTGTAATACCTCATCATGTATACAATATGCACCTACTCACTTCAAGACCCTTTAAAAAATTGATTTCTGCATTTCTGTCCCGTAAATGAACCTGATGGATTTTATTTTCTTTCCATCAACACACAAAACAATCACACAAAGTATTTTGTCCTTTATCTAACTCAGCGTACGAGGCTGACTACCGTAAGATAATCTTTTCTTATTATAGAGGCTGAAAGAGTGGGATGAAAGGCTTTGATCTCATCATGTCTAAATATACAGGATCTATTTTGACCCTGAATTCTCAGTCTGCCACTGGAGTTTACAGACCCACTTCTGTCTATACAGTCTATTTTATAATTATTTCATGGGCTTATTTTATGAGGATGTTTTCTTACACAAAGAGCTGAAAGTTGTTTTCAACCACCTACTATGTTTTTATACCCACATTAATTGTCAGTTAATCAACAATCTACAATCCTCTTTCTACAAGTAAAAAATCTGGCAAGAGGAATATCTTTAAGATCAGGTTTTAAGATTTAATACTACAGTCAGTGTGTGGCTTGATAGTGCAGATATGTAGTGAGTAGAACAGTAAGATCCAGTAATTCTCTCAACACTCAGGCCTGCTGCTTCACTTGCAGTAGTGTGTGTCTGCATCTGCGAGCAGGTTTCCGTCTGTTTGTGTTGAGGAAATGAAGATTGAAAAAGTCATTCTTAATGAGGGATGTTTATGTCCATGAATGGGCTTTTGTTAACGGGTGATGATCTTAGCGTGTAACCCAAACTCTGGAGTGATACAGCCATGAATGGTAAGCCCATACTTTGCAGACTTTGTTTTCAGTTACACAAGCAGGAGGAATCCTACAGGTTGTCTTTAACTTTAGTCAGCAAAAGGACCTCAGTTGTTTGGGCTAAGTAACATTTTAATGTCCAGTGAAAGGTCCAGTAAAAAAAAGTGGATGTATCTAAAAGAAACCCCACTACAAACTGAAATAAAACAAAAAGCAGCCTTTGCACCATTGGATCATTACACTCCACAATTAGGGGTGGGAATTGCAGACATACTCACGATACGATCGCGATATTTTGCCTGCGATAATGATCATATCACGATACAGGTGATTCCTAATCCTAATATGATACATCACAAAATCTCAGGCTAGAGTGTTTGTAAATTAAATAAAACAACATCGATACTTGACGGAAGTGTATCGATTATGCATCATGTGAATAAAGGTGACAATATTGATTATTTGTTCCACCCCTATCCACAATACAGTTGAAGGGAACAAACAACACACTGATTACATACTGAGGCTTTGGCTATTAGATTATGGCATATCTTGAAAAATATGAGAAATGAAAATTTTGACATGATGATAGATGAAACATCATGGGTCACCAACGTACCAAATTTCATGACAATCTGACCAGCAGTTGTAGTGCTGTGGAGTGCTGGAAGGACCAACCAAAGGATGGATCATCATGTTTGGTTTTGAGATATTTTTATCAAAAAAATAAACAGATTTTTTAAAAAGAAGCAATTTGGTTTGAACTGATTATATATCCCATTGGGTTCTTGGAGATTTAACTCAAAAGAGCTCCTGATTATAGTTCTGATTAAGTCCCACAAAGTAAAAAAACAAAAACAAAACATCCACTCTAATTTTCACACTGATTTTTTTTAATTACTTCCACAGTCATGAGTGAACAAAGCAAGTGTTCGCTATTTATACTTACCAGAGCTCTTACTTCACCATTCAGACTTGAGCTACTGTATGTTGTATCCAGAGTAACTGTTCCTCTGAAACATTTTGTATTAAAACTAGAAACATGCTACAAGACTTAGCCCTACATGAAAGCCCTATGTCATGCATTTTTCAGATTAAGTTGTCTCTCGATCATAAAAGCGCTCACATTAGACCATCAAGGCTGCAGTATGCTAGAAACAAAGTGGTTCTAACAACATGCCATCCAAACATGGCTGTTCAGAACAACCACACTTGAAGGCAGAGAGCAAGGCCTGCTGTCCCAGAGAGAGAATGTTCAGGAATATTACCTATCCAGCCTCTCCTCACAGCCGTGGCGTTGCACTCATTTGTACACATGAAAAGTGATGGAAGTAGTTGTGTTGCGAAAGAAAACAGAGAGCTTGAGAGAGTTCCTGCATTAGTTTCTCACACACCTGGACAAATGCTGCGTGAGGTAGGTGTGCTTGTCAGATTGTCGGTTTTGAAAAATATTACAAAAGTTATTGGATGCAGCCCCCCACAATTCGAAAGTGGGAAAGGTGTGTGGTAAGGGGCTTTCAGACTCCATTATACAATCCAACAAGCTCTTTGCTTGAAGCATACTGACGCTTTTAGGCAAGTACAGCGCATCACACCCCCAACAAGTCCTCCAAACTGAATGATCAAATATGTCAATCTCATTGCCTTTTAAATGACCCATATTAGTGTCTGATCAGACGCACTTGATCAGATGTGCAGTGCCTTCCAAAAATGTTATAAAACAAAAGTATCCTGATATGCCACTGCTAAGATTGGTAAGGTTTAAGTACAAAATCTACCTGGTTAAGGTTAGAGAAGGATCATGCTCTGGGTTAAAAACTGGAAGGTTAGGGAACCACTGTCACCACAGTTAAAAAAAACTGCAAGAACTCCTTGGTTAGGGGAAAAGAAACATCCTGGTCATGGAAACCACAGCTGACTAGTAGGAAACAGGAAACAAACAGCAGTCTGCCGTGTTAAATTCGCAACTCTACGTGGAAACCTTTAAAGGGGGTAGCCCAGATTAGTCGATGTGTTAAAGACTGAATTAGTTAATCCTTCACACCACCAGGAAGTCTTGTATGGCCACAAATGACCTGTTGACTTTTGGGATGTCTGAATAGGATTTTGAATGTCCCGCCAGACAACTCTTAGATTCTCATGTCTGCTTTGTTTTCCCTGCCATATACTAACTCCCCTGTCATTTTACAACCTGCCATTCCATCCTAGTAACTCCTTTTCCCGCCATGCCCCATCGCCTGACCTCCTCCGCCTACCCGCGCACCTGTTCTGTTCCCATTTTTTTTAGATTGGCTTTTGTGCTTCCGCCTTAGCTTTCCAGCCATCTGCTCTCCCTATTTGACTTTTCCCTGTTTTTAGACCACGAGTACACATGAACTTTTACTTATCCTGTCTATCTCTGAGTCGTACATCTGGGTTGAAGCGTGTTTATCTGCTGAGCCCTTTTGCTGAATGTGAGTTCAAAGCTTGTAACTACATTCTTTACACATCAGTCATCCCTGCATGCGTTTCTTGTAGGAGAGAAGATAAGGTGTGTATATGTGTGTGTCTACATGTGTGGGTATATTTGTGAGCACGTTTGAAAGGCTGTCACTTAAAGATGTGTGCATGTGAGGTTTTTGTTTTATTGTGTCTACACCATCCCTTGCACTTTAAATGTAACATAACACAGCTTGCGTCTTCAGCTAATTAAGAGATACTTGAAGATATGAGAACCCTGGAGAGCTCCATAAATAGAACACAGGGGAGCGGCGGTTGCCGGAGAAATGTAGGATTAATCGAGGCCAAGTTGGCCCTCACTCCCTCATTGTGATCCACTTTAAGCTATAACCAAACCTTCCGGAACATCTTATCAGACTGACACTGCAGGTCAAACGAATGGCGAGCGGTTTAACTGAATACAGAGCAGTTTAATGCAGCTTTACGCTCCTGTGGGACTAACATTCACAGCGATGAGACGAATGAAAGCAAAGACTTGTTCAGCTGCTCTAAAACCATCAAGATGCCATGACTGAGGGTTTCTGTAGTATTTTGCTGCCCTTGATCAGCATTTCACATTTAACACACGAGCACTTCTCAGTGATACATGTGAGAGCAAGCTGAATCACAGTGTAAGGCACCAACAAAAATCAACATGATGACGTATAGTGTCCAGCAATGACTCGTAACTGAAAATGTACAGCATGTGACTAAAATTACTTTATTTTGAATTATTGCATAATGTGTTATTTCCAGTAAGAAGCCTGTGTCCCATTTCTTCCCATATGGTGCTACTGCATTCAAGTTAAACTGTACTTGAAATTTTGGTAAGAAATCAAGATCTGAAGATATGAATCAAGATGATATATATATACAGTATATATATATATATATATATATATATATATATATATATATATATTATAGTGGATCATTGGTGTTAGTTATGAGTTGTGAACTTAGTCAAAACAGTTACCAAAAAGTTTTTAAGTTTAAGTTGTTCCAGGGGATGTGAGGATGCTTCAGTACACACAACAGAAGGTGAATGCATCATCTTTTATACCGCCTCAAAGTTCAGCACTGATTCTGACTGTCTCCTGTTCGGTGGTACATTCGGTCTTTGTTATAGTTACAAAATGCCAAATACATTGTAGAGAGATGGGAATCAAACTGAAAGGTTGCCAGCTTCATCCCTAGAGAAGATATCCTTGTGCATGCATTATGACCCTGTATGTATGCTGTATGTTGTAGTCCATGTCATGTGTGCTTTTTGCTTGGAAATAAAATGAAATCCTAAAAAATATATATTGTGATATAAATCCATTTTCTGAAAAAAGTCTATGGAGAAATTGTTAGTGGATAAAATAACCAGACAGAATGTCTGTTTGTGGCTAATCCAGCAAATTAAATACCATTAACAAAAATCTTATAAAAATCAAATATTGCCATCAATCAGTCCTGCTCATTGGTTTGTAACTCAATGGTCCAATACACACAAAGATATTAAAGGGATACTTACAACTGTATTATTGGGACTAATATGTATATATCATCATCTCATCATCACCCACCCCTAATGTGGAGCAGGGGGTTGCTGAAAAAGGCTTTCCTGCTCAGTGAACCACCCTTCGATGAAAAAAAAGAAGAGAAATTGTGTGACATATCCAAAGGGGAGCAGGTTTAATGATGTGTCACCCATCGCATGTAGTTGTAGAGAGGTCTGAGGAGGTTAGGCCTTTATTAGGGAGGGCTGGAGAGCTTTTACTGTTCCTCACAGACAACAAACACAGCTCAGGGTAAATAGAGGTCAGCAGCTGAGGGGGAAATGAAGTTTCTAAAATATAGTGAGACGGAAGAAAAGAGAGAGTGGGGAGGAATAAATAGAAAAATGAGAGGATGAGGAAGAGGAGAGATTGAAGCCAGCTGATTAGCAGAGCCCCGGAGCAGAGGAGAAACAGAGCTGATGGCTTGAAGTGAATGGACACACTGTCTGTGTGTATGAATGAGCTTTTCAGCCACCTCTCTATCTGCACGTACACGCACACACATGCGCTTACACACATATGAAGCATGTATGCAGCAACTGTGAGGGGTGAAGAGGTGACTGGTGACGGCCTGGCTCGCTGCAGTTTGTGTGGTGTGTGGAGACACACAATGATCTTTTCACGCCTCAGCTTCAGCTGAAATACCAGAGCTGACACTGGACCTGAGCTGGATGTGGATTTGTGCATGTGTGTGTACTGTATGTGTGTAAAAAACAGGTCACTCTGAGAGAGTAGCCTTCTCTCCACAGGGAACAAAGTTGCAGAGCTGGAGCCTAAAAAGACTGGGGGAACTTGAGCAGTAAGTATCAATGAATAACAAGAGAGTGCAGTACCAAAGGGCCAATAGATTCACAATAAATGATGCAAGAAGATGAATTATTCATTGGTGACAAGTCATTTAACTATCAAAAAGTCACCTAATGTTCACAGGCGTGCCCACAAGACCTACTACTTCATTTACTGTTTATCATTCAGTGTAATTTATTATAGTTTCACAGCTTACAATATTATATATGAGTCTTATTTTTCTGATATAAACTTAAATATATTTTTGTTGTATTTGTGTCGTTTATAGTGATATCACGATACCAGTTTGCTGTTATATATACAGTATATGTTATATATTTACTGTTATATTTGTTGTTATGTTTTTGACAAGTTTACTTTGAAACCTTTTAAAGGCCCTATACACCTATGATAAATTCACATAGGTGTTTTTACTTACTTTGAGCCTGATTAGACCTGTTCTAAGGGCTGGGCATGCACGGACTGTGAAATTGACATCTCCCTCACTCTGCTGTTAGCTTGTTGCACCTGCAAGGTCGGGACAAATTTCACATTTACGTATCATTATGCAACATGGGGTCCACTGACCTCACAAAATTCAGAGCGTAGCTCCCCCTACCCTTAACCTGAGAAAAGGTCAGCCAAAATAAGTGCAAACACATGTGTAGGTGTGCAGCGCACTGAAACCTTTAAGTCTTGAATAATGATAGCCTTGAATGTGGATAAGACACATAATCGCAGCGTCACCTGTTCAGTTCCAGCCAGGGACCTTTCTGTCTTCACTAGCTCTATCAATAAAGGGAAATCTAATTTAAAATCTTTAAATAACTAAATTTAAGGGATCCTTGTGAAAAAAGTGTTTTCATGCAATGTATTTATGCTAAAAACAAATCTCAATATCACATTTTTAAAGCTGCACTAGTTAATAAATAACCAGACAGGGGTGCCTCATTTATTGGAGAAGATAAAAAACACCAAACAAAAAGAAAATGTGATTAATCAAAGTACTTCACATGGATGCAAAAATCATATATAAACCCAGTGTAGCCAGAAAGCAGTCCTGCTCATTGATTTACAACATTGGCCAAAATGGACTAATTATTCAGAGATTTTAAAAGGATAGCTGTTGTTGTATAGACGATGCGGCAAAATCCCCGACAGTAGACAAATTTATATTGACTCATGGTATGTATCGTCATATTGCCTACCTATAGTAGCCATATCAACTTTATGAGACCATATCTCAGCCGTGTGTGATTTTCATCTGTTTTGGAGTTCTGCCCCCAAATGGCCAAAATAACGGATCAATATATCGATATCTGGGTCAGCCTCAATCAGATTATGGATCTCTTGGCCAATTATGTTTAAACATACAAGGAATCTGACTGCTTCTCCGTAACTCTCAATATACTTACACAGAGTGCCAAGAAGATACACATTAAGGCACACGGATAAACAAAGACAGGGTAACTACAGTAAACAAAAATGTGCAAATGTTAAAATATAGCAATCACATAAGCAAGTAAGTGTAAAAATCAAACATCCAAGAAAGAAAGAAAGAAAGAAGTCAGAATCAGAATTAGATTTATTGCCAAGGAATTTGTCTTGGTATGTTGGTGTATAACAGTGAACATATTAAGTAGAAAAATATAAGAGAGGGTGAATGCGAGTACTGCAAGTCAGAAGCATAAATTAAATATAAAATAGACAACAGAATATCAGAAAATGTTATAAAATAAAGATAAAGGCAATATGTACAATATGACTGTTATTTAAATTTAATAACTGCACAGATTTAAACTGTACAGAAAGAAAGAAAGAAAGAAAGAAAGAAAGAAAGAAAGAAAGAAAGAAACCACAATGACTCTGGCCAAGCTCTGCCTCTTCCACATGTATTTCATTAAACCTTATTTTGCTGCTCTCCAGAGCCTCCCATTCTTATTTAAACACATTTATGCGTCCCACTGATTTAAACCTTTATCTGTAACACTGCAATTACAAGCAGCTGCTTACTAGTTGCTCCTTTAGGAGGTATAAATCCAAGGCAGCGGAGCAGAGAGCGGTCAGGAGACATTACAGGTTAACAAGTTAATGGCAAAGGTAAAGAACAAAATGAAACTTAATAAAGCCACACATGAACCAGCTCTTGTTCCCGGCCAGGAAGGAAGGAGGGAAAAGGGGGAGTAAGGAGGTGATGAGCAGGGCTCAAATAATAATAAACCCCAGACCTCCAATCCGTCAGAAAGACGTGAAAAGATAACCACATTCCAACCATAATGAATCCGCAACTGAATAATAAACATGAACCAAGCTGTGAATAAATAATGACAACGCTGATAACAGTGGCGGGCTGGGCTTACTCAGCAGGCCACATGGTCAAAATTACATTATTCCAGATGGATATCTTAATCGTTTCTCGTCTGGGTTTGGGTTTCCTTTGAACAGAGCTGCCTCTGAGAGTGTGGAGGACATGGGGGTGGGATGATTGACACTGAAAGCCTGTTCCTGGCTTTGGCGCTGTTGCCAGTGAGAATCTAATGGACTCAAATTTGTCAAAGTTCGCTGAAAAATCAACCAAAGCACAGGCCCTGGCACCGCCGCTTCTCTTTTTCACACTAGGGGGGGAAGGAAAGATCCCCAACAACAATATAAAAAAATACATTCTGGGCTCATGAGACTCGCTCAAAGTTGTTCAAGGGGCCCCGCTCATGCAGCGCCGTGACCCCGTCCCTGATGTACACCCATGATAAGAGCCATCTCAACAGGCTGGGATCACAGACAGTTTTGTTCTGATTAGCCTTTTCTAACCTGGGATTCCTGGCACACCAGTAGCTATGGAGGTTTTTCTTAACGTAACCTGGGTGTCCTCTACACTAGAAATAATAACTTCACTTATTTGGCTCTGTTAAAAATACTCACTCTTTTTCTGAGTATCTTATTTTAAAAGGGTGAATATATTTTCTTTCTCTGTGAAGCAGCGTAGATGGCAAGAGATGACGACAACACTGACTTTAGATACTGATCAGAAGATACTGATCTACTGTTATAAGTTCAGAAAGTGCAGAAATCCTGTTGTTAAGCTAGAGGATAATTCTACTTTATTACAACTACTTTTGGCCACCATTTCTATCAGTTATGACAACATTGTATCAAAGTAATTGTTGAGATCTGTGAACACCACCACATTTCTACAACAAAGCCTGACAGGGCAACAAACACAAGCAGTCAGACGATCAGACAGGTTGAAAACAGTTTGTCCAGATTATCTAAACTACTTTATTTAAAGCTAAAACTGGAGGTCAGTGCACTCAAATGTAATTATCCCTCATTTCACAGGAAAACTGTGTGTGCTGCAAGGCTTCGCAGCAGCATATGTGAAAGCTTTACAGAGTCACTGCTGGTATCTGTTGCTGATAGCGCAAAAAAACACTGCTATTAAAAAGTAGTGATAGGCAGTAATGCATTACATGAGGATCCCTTGTATTTGGTTATTAAAGAATTGTGAAAATGGTATGTACTGAGTGGGACAGTTGAAAAATAATAGTTTGTCTCTGGTGGACAAACTATGTTAAGTATATTTCTACAATACTGCAAACATATATTTCGCTTGACTGCAATTTCTTGCTAGTTATAGGCCAACATATGTGCCAATACCAATATACTGTATCTGTGAAAAGCCGCTATTAGTTGATAATACAAGCTAGCCAATTTATTTGTCACGCTCTAGTCGGCTTGTTTGCTGTCTTACCAGGAGTTGGATTGAAGGATCGATGTCAATTTTGTCTCTGTCCATTCAGCGAAGAGACAGGACATGTTAGCCTGTTAGTTTTGGCACAGGAGATGAATGTGAGACTAGGTAGTGGCTTCTGCCAAAAGAAGAGGAATACTTAAAACTTACAGTAACTTCAAAGTTGTTTTATTTACACGTTGTGTCATCTTAACAGGCCAGCCCTACATTTAGGCTACAGGTTAGTTTTGCTCCTGTGGCGTCACTATGAGGATGGAACTTCTGGAGTTCTGCTTGCAGTCACAGAGGCTAAGCTGTTTATAGTCAATAAATACCTCCAAAGTGTAGGCTATGTCTCATGTTTCAATTTCTAAACTTGAAGATGTGATGTGTGGGCGTGGAGGCTTTGAAAATGCTGCACAGCACCTTTGAACGAGCTAAACTGAGTATCGGAAAATAATGTAGCGAGTAACAGGACGAATTTCTTCTGTTGTCGAGTAATTACTAGAGTAATGTAATAACTTGATCAATAAGTAATAAATAATGAGTAAGGGCCACGTTATGCTCGAAAAGAGCTAGTTCATAGACCGTTGGCCGACAACTGCAGACGGCAAAAGTGCTCTGAATGGCCATGCTCAAAGGGAGCGAAAAGCCAGCCATCATAGAGAGGGGAGAAGTGATAATTGTTTAAATATGGGGATAACAGCACACACTTTCAGACAATCTCCCCTGAAAAACATTGTCATTGTGTGAAGAATGAAAATACTGAGCTTGGGAGAGAGGTTCAATCCCTGCTTACTTCTGACTTCCACACGTCTGGTCATTTATGTGGTGAAGTGGTTGTGATTGTTGGATTGTCTGTTTTAGAAAGCCAAAATTCTCAGACCTAGCCTCCCCAACTACATTTACATTTTTTAGCTGACGCTTTCATCTAAAGCAGCTTACAAAAAGTAACCAAGTGGATACAACCCAAAAATTGCAAGAACCATGCAAGTACATCAGCTTCATCAAATATGCTGAACAGCTTCAAGTGCTACATTTAGGAACAACAAGAGATAGAGAAAGAGTATTTTATTATGGGCCGAGGTGCAGTCTGAACAGATAAGTTTTCAGTCTGCAACGGAAGGTGGGTAGAGTTTCTGCTGTCCTGATGTCAATGGGGAGCTTGTTCCACCATTGTGGAGCCATGACAACAAACAGTCGTGATTTTGTTGAGCAGTAGTGTCATCTGTATAGCTGTGGTAGGAAAAGCCATGTGAGTAAATAACAGAGCCAAGTGACTTGGTGTATAGAGAAAAGAAGAGGGGACCCAGAACAGAACCCTGAGGGACCCCAGTAGTGAGGCTACAAGGTTCAGATACAGATTCTCTCCAAGTTACCCTTTAATTGCAGCCCTTGAGGTAAGATGTGAACAGGGAGAGTTAGTATCTCATTGGGAGAGAGGGGTGAAAAGGAAGTTAGAATAGGAGATGAAGAGGTTGATGTAGGACAGGCGGTGTCAGCAGGTGGGTGGGGAAATGAGAAGCGCATGTCATCTATCTTTTTTAAGTAGTTAACAAAGCTGATAGGAGGGAGGTGGGGGAGTGGGGGGATCAAGGAGGGTAGAGAAGATGGAAAACAGTTTTATGGGGGTTAGAGAAGGAAGACTGAATAAGGAGGCAGAGAAAGAAAACAGATTGATAGACAAGGAGGTCCTCAGAGTGCTTGGATTTCCACCATTTTCTTTCAGCTGCCCGTAGGGTGCTTCTGTCAGCACGCACTGAGTCAGACAACCATGGAGCTGGAGGGGTCGGATGAGCCTGCCCAGAGGTGAGGGGACAGAAGGAGTCCAGAGAAGAGGACAAAGTAGAGAGGAGACTGTCAAGTTGTTACCAGCTTTGTGAGTGGGGAAGGGGGAGAGAGCAAAAGAAGATAGTAAAGGTAATATGTCTCTTCTCTGTCTGGATGTTGAAGTCACAGAGAAGAACAAGCAGGGGGCCATTGATAGGAGGACATGTAATTCCTCCGAGAATTCCCCGAGAGGACCTGGTGGGTGGTAGAGCACAACAATGTTTCACCGAATAAGTAACAGACGCAGCATGAAATTCAAAAGAAGGCGTGAAGTGTGGAAGCAGGTAGAGAGAAAATCTCCATTTGGGGGAGATTATAGCAAGCCAGTGCCACCCCCTCTGCCGGCGGGTCTGGGTGTGTGGGTGAAGGAGTAGGCTGAGTAGAGGGCAGCACGGGTGGAGGTGTTCTCTGGTACGTTCCAAGTCTCAGTGAGAGCAAGGAAGTCCAGAGATCGCAAGGAGGCGTAGCCAGAGATTAACTCAGTCTTGCGGGAAGCTGACTGGCAGTTCCACAGGCCCCCTGTGACCAGGTGTCGGGTGTGTGTGTGGAGCGGGCGGGGTAGATAAGAGTGGTGAAGAGTGGTGTTCAGGAATGGAAAGTATATACATATAACCAATCCCACTAGAACAGCTAATTCTTACATCAGAAAGGTGTGGGGGTAGGGGGTTTCCAAAGCTGTTCAACCATCCGACAAGCAGTTCTGATGAAGCATACTGGCTCCTTAATTCATTACATTTTTCAAGTAACTTGCCCCAAACTGTTATAACGCAGTGGATTTGAATGTCTTTCAATGAATTTACAGAACAAATCATAAACATGCAACTTAATCTTAAAAGAGCATGACACCAGAAAATAGCTTTTCTTGGTCTGATGGCTCTTTCTCTTTCTCTGTCTTTCTCTCCGTGCCCTTTTGCTTCCAGTCCCTGGCTGCTCTCTGCAGTTCCTCCACCTCTGTCATCATTTCTACACACAATGGCAATAGCAAACTGCATTCCTCTGAGCCATACCTCATAGCTCGTTGGCATCACAGACAATGCTGTTTTCAGAGGAGGGTGAAAGGGAAAGCTTGGTGATTTTGTCCGGTTGTTGTTTGTGAGTTTGGGGGAAGAGGAAGCTGGTGCTGGTGAGGGAATCAGGGTGGGGTCTGCAGGGTGGGTGAGACAGGAAAACAGCGACTTATACTGTAGATGGGTTGTGTTTGAACAGCTGCTCCTGCAGCGAGGCTGAAGGATGACAGGAAGAGGCTGGCACCAGGAAGGCCAGGCCAACAGGAAACGGACAAATAGGAAGAGGTGGAGGAGTGCAGTTTGTCACTTTGTCACTACTCTTCTTTTTTCTTTTACTTTTCCCTCTACCACTCCCCTATCCCTCATTTTTCTGCTCCTCTCCTGTTTTTGTCTTTTTTTCCCCCACCATTTTATTTTTAGTTACAAAACAAAAATACCAGTAAAATACCTGTGACAACAAGAGAGGGTATGTTAGGTCAAATCCAGGAAAGAAAAGGTTTGAGAAAGAGAAAATCAGCTGAGGTCAATGAAAACTAAGCTCTAAATCTTGCAGCATGTCTAGAAAAACACCCGGACAATAAAAGGCAATCAGGCGTGATTCTGATCCCACATCTGCTAGTGATAATCCATGCAGCTAGCCAAGCGTGCACTCTAACCCTCCACCACCCCCATCTCATCTACACCCAATCACCCCCCTTTTGTCCACTGTACCCAAAACATTCCTTCACTTCTCAATTTACCACACAAAGTCAGCTTGATGAATTCAATTCTGCATATAGTAGATAAAAATGTATTCCAGGAGAACATTTTGTATGATGTATGCAGCTACCTGCCCAGCACCAAACACTACTGACAGACAGTAACAATTAGCACAACATTATCTATCCTTGTAGTGGAGCTCTGTTTGATCCTTTGTCCTGAACCATAAACAGAAAATAATAGATTACAACTCGATTTATATATTATCACAAATGTGAGAGCACTTTTAGGTATTTGTTTGCTAAAACAGGAAAATCAAACTAAAAGACTCTATTTCACATCTTGTATGACCATCAAAATAAATCAGCCCGTTATAAATAGATCTATAATAAATGGCTTTTATAATCTTGCTCCATTAGCCAGATGCTTTAGGGTACGGAATGACATTATTTTTACAAATGCTTTAACAGACCGCTGCATCTGAAAGGACCCGCTTCGGCCTCCAGACTGTTTTCAGGAAGCACGGGGGAAACTCCTTACAGCCCCAGGGCAAAGCTGTAGCTAACTTCAGGGCTAAACACTGCCACTATACTCAGCTGCTGGTCAACAAAACTCCTGGGGAGCATTTGTTTTCTGGCTCTAACTGAATGTTCACTGTTGCATTCATGGTTTGACTCCTCTCCGACGGTCGGCGTACCTGCCTCTCTGGGCTCAGCCACGCCGTCTCTCCCGCACACTCACCAAACACACCACACTGAGCGCTTCAGAAGTAGCTGTGCCACTCCGCTTTTTCCCACAGCAGATTCATTTGGCTTTGTTTTGCCCTGTGTCGCGTTGACTGAAGCCAAAGTGTGCCGACACAACCAACTTGGCACCTCTTCTTGTTTACCGGCTTTTTCATCTTCAGATGCCCATAGCTGCATTTCTACAACACTGGAGTCGATTCTGAGCTGGACAGGACACACATGGTTAATTACAGCACATAAAACTGCCGGGAGGAACAATGCTGACTCGACTTATTAAATGAACACACACAACAAAATCTGACTGATTGTGTGTTTAGGCCGATAGGGATAGATTAGTTTCTGTACTTTTAGGGGGGTAGTATGAGGAAATGGATTTATCTTTATTTATATTATTTAACATACCGACATCACTGAAATGAGGTCAGTTAGAGGGTCATAATGTTGATTTTGGTTACTTCTCGATTTCTTGCCCAGTCTTATTTTGGAGTCCTACGTTTCTTCCATAATTGTAGTTTGGTTCATTTGGTCTGGACCCAGGAAAAAAATGATCCACTCTTGTCTTTTAGTTCTGTTTGTGTGTGTGTGTGTGTGTGTGTGTGTGTGTGTGTGTGTGTGTGTGCGTGTGTGTTCACATTGAGCTATAGACACACTGAGAGCCTGAGACTAACAGCTAACTCATTCATTGGAAAGCTTTGGTGATGTCATCCTATATCATCAGCACTATATGGACCCACATAGGAAAATCAAACTCTAGTGAGTGATTATGATCAATATTAGCAGAGACGGCCACTGGGACTCATGTGTCATAAAAAACGTATATACAGTATATACGGTATATCTACAATGACAGAATCCTGTAGTTGGTCCGTTTGCTTTCACACCACAAACAAACTGCACGAGGGTCCACTTGGAAGCGCAGCAAGACCCTCCTTTGAAAATGGTTTCCGGTCTGGTTGAGTTTGATTGACAGCTATCACACCAGCCAACGAACCGAACCAAATAGGCAAACTGACCAGAGTTTTCATCAAACACAGTGAGCGTGAACAGAATTTCAGAGGTTGAAATCCAAGCTAAAGCTTTGCATGGATTTACTTCACCTCAATGAGCGAATGAGCTGATCATGGCGATTTCACTGAAATGACTTCCAAATTTCTCTGTTTTAAATGTCGTGTCTGTGTGGAAGGTTGTTGGTTTCGGCTGTTACTATTTGTTGGAGTACTAAATGTATAATTAAAGGTTGATGAAGATAGTGCCGACACAAAGTTTACATTTAAAGCCCCTATGTGTAGGATTAGAAAATGTCTTACTTTGGCGGCACCCAGTGGCACTACTGTAGCAAAAAAGAATCAAGCAATGCATACCAATACACCTCACCCCCTCCCACGGATCCGACTCTGGGACAATGACATGAATGAGATGAGCACAACACATAAACTGCACCAGTTTTCACCAGGATTGTCTCATTGTCTCAAGCAAACATTTGAAAGATGTCTTGTCGTGGATTATCTTTTACTACATGCACCTTTAATAGAAAACCACCAACCATCTGTGGACCTCATACATCAATCAAACTTTATTATTCACACAGCGGAACGCTGCAGCTGTGTGCTCAGACACTGTCAGCAGCAGGGTTAGCGCTGCCACGTGAACGCGCACTGTGAAACCTTTTTATAGGACTTTGCAGATTTGAGCGTGTCAGTGTTTTTCTCTTCATTCACAATTAAAAATGAGATAAAGAAGCAGATGGTGCAAAAGCTCCATAGTAATAATCAGTGGGACTGCGGACATAGTCAGAAAGGGGACAAATTAATTAGGCTATGTGCTGACACAGTCATCAGGCAGAAACGATTCCACACACAATATTCCCTCTTTCTGTCGCCTTCATCAGCGGTGTTTGTAAAGTTAGCCTCTATTATTCATTGACATGATTCAAGATGGAAGGATTTATTTGTCACACGCTCATATTTCTCAAGTTGTACAGTGAAATGCAGGAGTTTTATTAAAAGGTTAATGTATAATAATACTAATAATAATATTTAGAATAGAATCTGCTTAGCAACTCCCGAGCCGCTGGCAGCATTGTTATGAAGCTTGTGACTACTTCCATAAACTGTTGCCAGGGTGACATCTCACTGAATCTCTGTGTACGACCAACACACAAAACACTGGAAAACTGGTGAGTTGAGTCAATTCCAATGTTCAGAAGTGTGCTGCAGTCATATCTAATAATTGCCAAAAGAATTGGTGATAAAGAAGCAAAAAACAAGCACTACACCTTCTTTTGTTTTTTCTTGATACTGGAAGAATCCCACAAACACACACAGATATGGACTGATGCGCATACACACCTGCTTCCACACACACAGACACAAACACATGTATGCACACAACACACACAACTCATTTTTTCTCAGATGAGGACTGATCCACAGGTGTATGATAAGGCTTGGCAGGTAGCAGAGAGTGCGGGTAGAATAAGGTCAGAGGCCCATGTGTGTGCGTCACTCTAATTGGAAGGCAGGTTGGAAAGCCTCGGTGGAAACACCTGTCTACCCCCCTTCACTCTGCTGTCTTTTCATTCTGCTAACTTCTATCCCTTCGTATCCCTCCGAAGGTGCAGAGTTGTGCAGCTCTTGTCGACACGGATCATGTAAGGGAGTCGGTGTGAAGATGAACAAGCAGGATAAAGGTTCAAATCCAGCACATGAGGACAGAGGAGGAGCTGAAGTTTCATTTGATATGCACACAGACACATTCATGAGCGCGCACAGACTGAAATACAGAAAGCAGGCTTCTGTCCAGCAAACATTAAAACACGGAATAGATGCTTGCCCCAACACTGACAGCCTACATTCGAATGACAGCACGACATTAGCAGCCATCCATAGCTGCTACCTGACACGAATAACTTTGTAAAGGCACTCTTCCTACTCTACTGTCATTGTTATTTTTTCAGTTTGTTTTGGTTGAAGTTGAACTTGGCCTCCTCCTGTATATCACCATCTGCCTGTTCTTTCTTTTCAAAAGTTTTTCTCAAAAAAAAAAAGAGGGTTCAAGGTTTGACTGAAAAAATTCTCAATAATAGTGCCACGCTTGTCCCCATCTGCCCCTAACCAGTTCTCCTCCACCTGCTGTCAAGACAGATGGGGACTACAAAGGATAAACAAAAAATGTAATAATAATAAATACATAAAGGATAACAATAATCATTATTATTATTATTACCATCACTATCCAAAAAACACATATCACATACATACACCAATGTGTCATATCCACCTGGGGTTGTTATGTTAAATGTTAAATAGTCAGATGTTCCGTATGTGACACGAACACCGTACTGTATGTTACTGCTGCCAATCATACAATACAGCAAATCTGTCTAACACTTGTATAGACATACACTCACCACTACAGGCCCATTACAATAGTACATTGCAAACATGCATAGCATATATACATACATGTGTAGATACACATATCCACCCTCATACATGCATGCGCATACAAACAGTATATTGTGAGGCTACCCAAAACATAATAAAATGTATCAACGGATACAGATGGAGTGATAAATGTTGACTCCTCCTCCTGACTTGAGCCCAGTTTTTTTAAGAGTGGCTCACCACTAGCAAAAAGATGAGAAAGAAACTGAAGGAAGCGCAGCCCCCAGCAAGGCACGGAGGGAAATTGGCTTACAGTGGCCGAGCTCCATGCTAACCCATGCCAGGGTATTGAGGTGACACAGCCTCTAGTAAAGCATGTTTAGTATATTAACGGCCTAGTAGTAAAACTGATAATATGGGATATACCACCATTATGTTTGGGCCCCTCAAGAAACGTTTTTGTTTTTTTTTATTAAATGTATGCAGAGATCATGGAATGTAGAGCCTTAAAAAAGATTTAGGGATAAACACAGGAAGACACTTAAAAAGGAACCATCTGTCTGTTCTTAGAGGGTAAAAGCAAACATGTTTATTCACTTTTAATGTTAAGACACTATAAAAGCACAATATAAATGTCATTCTAGATGTATATTTCACAACCATACAATATCACTATAATTATAGTATACCCTCTCTACAATTTTGAAGCCACAATATGTAGAATTTTTATGTGATTTCTACATATCCCTGTGAGGGTTTTTGTAGACAAATGAACAATCCAAGTGAAAATTACTGAGATCAAAAACTTGCTTGGTATGCCACTCTTGTTTTAGAGGAATATGCCAATTCTGAGTGGCATGTCACTGTTGACTATAGGTATGCCACTGCTGTCCTACTGGCATGTGCCACTTACGATAATGTTCCACTGGTAGATACCACTCCCTGCCATCATGTCTTACTGGGCACTGCTGATTATGGTATGTCACTGCTGTGTGCAACATAAAAAAAGCTTGTCACTCTGTTGCACTGACAGGGGTATCTGTCAGTGGATCTGTGCCCACCGACATATACCGGCAGTGTGCCACTCTTGTTTTAATATTATAAACCGATTCTTACTGGTATGCCACGTTGACTATTGGTACGCTGCTGCTGTTTGACTGGCATATAAAAAATGGCAAGATGCTAATTCTTATAAGCATGTGCCATTTCAGCATGCCTAAACAGCACATAACTCCTGTTCCACTGACATATACCACTTTTCACATGAAAGAAATATTACATAAATATTGACATAATGCTCGTTGATATATATGGATTCTCCATCTGTAGCTGGTAAATACATTAATGATTAAACTTTGTCCAAGACTACGCTCCAAATGCTTCAATATGGGCTTTTGCAGGCCAATATTCAGTGTTTTAACACTCTGACTGTACTTTTGAAATGACTTTTAAGCAATTCATTCTTTCAGTTGGTGAATTAACTTTAAAAAGACATAATTTGATGTTTGGAAATAAAAAAAGCACAAAGTCCATGTGGCTGTGTGTACAGTTTTTGGGCAGTGAACATCCTGTCCAAACCTTCAAACTTAAATTCCCAGTTCACCAGAATAGCAAGCAATCAATAGTAAACACTGCAAGGTTTGAAATCCCAGCCCCCTGAAAATAGATAGAACAAATATTCCCGCTTCTCTAAAGGGTTTACGCCCGATAGGGAACTGAGTAACAAAATAAAACCCAACCCAAAGACATATATCGTTTTTTTTCTCTCACTAACACTCATATAAACAGACGTGGTCCAAATAAAGATCTCTTTGCTGAGCTGATCATGGAGAACACCAGGTCCACAGCTGCCTGTTGTCAGGGATTAAGTAGCTGCTATATTTGCAAGAGAAAATCCTGAGCTCAGTATTGCTTCATGTAAAGAGGTGACATTCACCCCAGCTCATACACATGGACAAAGACTCCAGCGGGCTCTCCACACTGCCTGGCAGCCTTTTGACCTGTGCAAACAATTCGATTTGGACGGGTCAGATCAAATTAGGCAATGGAGCTGACAGCGGCCGCAGTGAGAAGTCAGAGACTGGGTGTGCAGTGTGTGAACCCTGACAAGGCTTTTCTAATTGGGTCCATGTTCATTTTATTCACCAGTGAATGTGATGATCCGCTGTGACTGTGAGCCAGGTGGTAAAAGCAAAAATCTACACTGAATGTACAAAAATATAATAGAGTTTCTGTTTGAAGTACACCGTGGGGCTGCAATTGTGCATCAGGAAGGTGTTCCTAATATCTAGTACAGTCAGTAGATAGAGTAGAGGTAAATCCAGCGCCTGGATTCAATTATACTCCATCCATCCATTCATCCAACCATTTTCAGTACCTGGACAGAGGGTAGCGTGAGGAAGATGAGGACAGCCCACCAGAGGATAAACGACTCCATCTTCTTCTGGATTTTTCCCCAGGTCAGGGTCTCTCTACAGCTGGGTGTGCCCTAACCTGTGAACAGGAAGTGCACCGGTTCAGATTCAGATTCAGATTCAGTTTTGTGTTGGACGAGAAAACAGGTCAGCTCAGCAGTCAAATTGAAATATTTCTGCAGCAGCACAGTTGTTGACTGTTTTATTAAAGTGACACCACACTAGATTAAAAGTATTATATCATGTGCGGTTAGCCATGCTGAAATGACTAGTTAGCAGGGCTTGATTAAGCCACGAGCCAGGCCCAGGGCAAAACTGAGCTGTGGGCCTCTATACAACCCCACAACATAAATCCCTCACTCTGTGCATTGTGTATGTATTAATAATAATAATCATTTTATCTATTTAGCACTGTTCCAAACAAAGTCACAGTGCTTTACTGTAAAAACAAAGAATAAAAGCAAATATAATAAAATATAAAACAAGATAAAATAATTTAAACAGTTAGAACAAATACCATCAGTTAAGACAAAGACACAAGATAAAAGTGAGGACACTGAGTTCCACAGCTGAGGGGAAGTCAGGATTTTGGAACCATTGGGACCTGCCGGAGGATTTAAAGCAGCGTAGTCCGTTGCAATAGTCGAGTCTGGAGGAGATAAAAGCATCAATGGCTTTTTATAAATCTGTAGATGAAAGGAATGAGCTGATGTTGGTTAAATGTCTCAGTTGGACAGAGCAGGACTGCATCACTTTAGTCACCTGAGCATCAAAAGACAACGCTGAGTCAAAAATAACACCAAGGTTACTGCCTCTTTTTTAACGTTCTAACATAAGGCACCAGAACAGACAAGAGATCGTTAATGCTGCTAGTGAGCTGCGGCCAGAAAGAGTAATTATAATTATTTCTGATTTGGAGTCATTGAACTGCAGGAATTTTTTGGACACCCAGTTCTTAATTTCAGTGAGGAAGGACATAGTTAAGGGCACATCAGTAGCACCAGGCTTTAGGGGGCATACAGTCGCGTATCATAGGGGGGCAATGGAAATAGATATGTCTACCTGTGATTTGCCTCAGGGGTAGCATGTATATAGTAAATAAAAGGGGGATCCAGAATAGATCCCTGAGGGGCCCGGGAGGAGCACGAGAGGAGGAGGCGTCTCCAAGCATAACAGAGAAGGACCTCAGCTTGGGCTTGGAGAGTACAAATGTATGACAGAAAGTGAATGTCTTTTACACTCCACCACCCGGCAGGGGGTCTAATAAAAGATGTTACTGACTGGCATTAGGTAAAATGTAAAATCCAGAATCTTTGGAGTTTGACCCACACCGAGGACTAAAAGTCAGGATATCTCTGCATCCATTTCGACCATTCTTTATAAAATCTGCCTCTCACAAGTCAGGCGATTTTAAGGAAGTGCAATACTAAACTAGATTTGAACTCAGGGGCCCTCCACAGGACGGGGCCTCAAGATTATATAATAATAAAGATGCTACGTTATTTCACCCTTGTCATGTCAGTTTAGAATCTGCTTTAAAGGCGCACGCAGCACTACCAAACAAATGTGCAGTTAATTAAATTACCACTAACTGTCCCGGCACCCTGAGGGTCTGGGCCACTTTGCTTGGTTTGTAATCCTGCCTTTCTAATTTATAAATATTATGAATTAATCAATTGTGATATTTTGATATTCTTTTTTTTATTGCAGGACAAAAACACAGAATGTTGACTGATATTCAAATAATCATGTAAGTCATTCATTAATACAAAATACCACACAGTAGATGGTTACAGTATATAGAGATCAGCGTCTTTTATCTCTTTCATATAATTGGAAATTTAATCTATTTGGGGTGTTTGGACCGTTTTTTCAGACAAATAAGCAAAACATTTATTTGGGACATTTGTCATTAATTTTGACATTTTGTAGATTGAATTATTAATGATTAACTGATGGGATTAATCAATAATAAAAATAATAAGAAATTGGAATATTATACGAGTATTACAGGGAGTTCTTGAATGCACTGAAAGGGAAATTCACCTGCATCCAGAAACACTGTACAGTGCCACAGTCACAGCAGGGAGCTGATGCGCCTGCTCCCGTGGTTTTTTCTTCAAGTATACAAGTGGAGCATGAGGCGTGTGCAGAGATCACAGCGACTTTCTAAGTTTCTACACGTAAAGCGACGCATCCGCACAATGGATCCGTTTGTGGACTCATGCGCATCAGCAGCATCGAGACCCGGCGGGGTGAATTTTTGGTCTTATTGGACGGCAGCAGCCGCAGGTTAACGGCGGTGCCTTCAGCCTGATGTGAGTGTTTGTTTGGGAAGAAATAAACACCTTACCTTCTGAGGGGGGAGAGGTCCTGCGCTCCCTATGCGCTCATGTGGAGATGCAACATCAGTTAATCTCCAAAAACAGTCCGATTATCCACGATCCCGATCCCCAGTGTCCACGCCCCGGGCCAAACACCGAGAGGTCCAAAAAGTGCCAGAGAGAGACCGGTGAGGTGTCAGAGAGACCAGCGCGCCGGTACTTTGTGTCTCTGGTGAAGTGTCTCCAGGCTCCGAGCGGAGCAAAGCCCGTCTGCCTGCCTGACACACAACTTGGGACCAGAGTCAAGTCAGACACAGGCATACAGCTTCCGCTCATCGCTTTCAAAGTAATACACATACAGACAAACCTGTTCTAATGAGTCTGCTTTAGGTGGTGCTGCTATCTTAATTTATTCATGTCTTATTTAATATATTTATAATAGTTCATCAGTCATACGGTAACCACAGAGGCCAACAATTGTGTCAGTTCTTGTCCTGTCAGTCTCAGTGAAGGTATGGTCAACATGTCCATGTGTGTCCCCATGTGTGGGTTACATGTGGGCCATGTGGGTACAAAGTGGACGTGAGCTTGAACTGGACAAGTCTGTGTGGGTCCTTTATATCACCCCACGTCTCATGTGGCAAACCACCGTGGGCTGACTATGCTGATGCTACAGAGGTGAAAAGCAGGCTAAGTGCATGTTTGATTGTGAGACAGCTAAAATACATCCACAGGTTTCATTTTGTTGTTTTTGTTGTCATTTCTAATGTCAAACATTATATTAATATGCTAGTCACCTTTTATCCTTAATGTGTTCCACTGAGTAAGTGGCTGTGGTTACCTTTTTATTGCGTACATCTCAATTTCATTGAACTTTTTGGTGATTCAAAACATGCTTTAATTCTGAAGGGTGAATCAGCTCATTTCCGACTGCGCCGTGGTTGTCTCCAGCGGCTTGACGGAGCGCTGCGTAGGCGAGCCTGATGACCAGCCCCTCTGTCCCATGTGGTGTGGAGGAGCAGAAAGCATATGGAGGAGCAGCATCTCCATCGGTTGAATATTCCTGTAGTCAGTGTTGTGGAGCATGTAGCTGACCTATGTGGCTTTTATATTTTAACACTATTCTCATAATGTGCACACAGGAGCTACACTACAGAGGCTCATGTGTCACTGGTGCCCAGCTCACATAATAGTGGCATATATTCATGCTATTTTCTTTGTTACATTATATATATAATGTTTCTATATTGCATATTTACAGTTAAACATCGGAACATTGTGATCATCACTATAGTGACATTACGGTAACCATGGCAGCATTAACAACTGGGCAAAGTGGGCACCTGCCTCCGGCCTCAGGCCAAAATGAGGCTTCAACAGTCTTGAGTCTGACAAAGTGAGAGTGTTTGAGTACAAAGTCCCCTCCCTGTGTTTGACTCTGTTTCCTGGCTGACCTCTAGGGGAGGGGCTGTAGCACAAAGAGGACATTTCTTAGCAAAAAGACGGTGACTTTGGAAGCTCCCCACTCGATGTGTCTGAAACACGGACCGCTGGAGCATCATATCAGCTTCATCTGAATTTTACAAGGTATTTTGCGCTGAAAGAGACGTGTGGGTTTTGCCCCGTCACTTTCATCTGATTCACTTTAGGAAGGGATGTCTCCAGGGCCAGTATGGACAGCAGAAATGGTTACATACATGTGGACATGTGAGTGTTGTTCTAAGATAGACGTGGACTTACTTTACTTCATCTTCATTTGACGCTACTTTACAGTATACTTGTGCCTTTTGAATTTCAGAGAGAAATATTGATTATATCGATTCCTCTACATTTATTTGATAGCTTAAGTAAAATTATACATAAATATTTTACATACAAAACATACCCAGTATAACAGTATAACATACAGTATAACAGCAGTAGTAACAGTTCATTCTTGACCTTGGAAACAGTAGTTTGACAAAAATATACAAACAAATAAATACATATATACATACATACTGGACATGAATACATACATAAAAAAAAATCAAGATCCACCTACTAGCATTTTCAGTAAGTGGACCTTAACTTACTGTAAGATTTTTGTCAAACTAGTTAAAATAAGCTCCACCTCAGCCAGTGACAACTTTAACAATTCTGCTTACAGTTAATGCATCACAATCCAGTATTATAATGCATCATAAAATAACACTGAGAAGGATAATTCTACCAGCATGATGACTGCTATTATTGTTAATACTTGAAGCACATGATATTTGGTGCACTTTTTAAAACTATTTCCGAGGGACAGCAGCCTGCTGCGGCAAACAGCTAATGGAAATCTTAACCACCGTTATCATGATCCCACCAGCAAACATACTATGCAGGCCCATTCTTAAAGGAGAAGTCTGGGTTACTGTATATTTTTCTTCTTGTCAACAAATCCCACAGAAAGGTCACAACCAACAATGACTTGATCCGACTAACAAGTATTGTGTGTGTGTGTGTGTGTCAAAGCCTTATTATATCATTCCTCTGTGCCCACATCACATTTAAAACACATCACTGAGCCACACAGTTACACTGGCTGACATGTTCCTTTATTACCATGAACACACACTGTACTTTATTTTGACTCAGTCCCACATACACCGTCCTGCTGCTGGAAAATTCAAAGCACCAAATCCACCGCTGAAAATAGTCACAAAATAGCACTATTTCCTCCTGTTAAAGTAAAATGTGCCAAAAAAAACCCCAGTCCCCTACTGCTTTTTGTAAATTACTGAGCCTTTTTCTTAAGAATGAAACCCCTGTTTTTAAAGATTTAAGTTTTCAGTAGGAACCGATGGGCTTGGAGCTGAGTGCCACAGATGAGACAGGAGGACTAACACATTGTTGGTTTTGATCTTGTCATGGGACAGTAACATGAATATAGAATAACTCCAGCCTTATCCTTTAAGAAACTTACAATAAAAAGGTCTACGTGGGAGTTGTAAGACAAAGCGCTGAAACAGCCGAGGGCTGAAACAGAACTAAAAATTCGAGTGAAATGATCTAGCCTTCCGGCGCCACAATCAGACCAGTTTCACATCCAGTACCCTGGTTTCTGTCAGCGTCCATCATTCACCTGAGTGCAATACACACACTCTGATTATTTCCATAGTTCAGCCAAACAGAGCTCCCTGCCATCGAGAGGGGGGGGATCAAAGGTTGTGTGTGTGTGTGTGTTGGCTCACCCCCCCCAAACACACACATACAGTACAGCCCAGCACACACACCACCACCCCCAGGCTTTTATTATGAGGTGAAGAATAGGAGCTGGCAGTGTATGAAGGGACCGGTTCTGACTTTGACTAATGAGAACATCAAAAGGCTTCAGTCAGCAAATGACCTCAAGGTCATAAACTGTGCACGACTCTGCTCTGTGGAAACACGCTGTATACATGACACAATGTGAACAGGCTGAAGGTGGTTTGTACTCATACACGGTGTTGTTGAATTGTATAATACAACTCTACAGCAGTGTATACTGTATGTTCAGTTACACAGTCAGTCATTGTGATAGTCAGCATAACAGAACAATCATTTAGCAGCAGCCAGTAAATGTATCATATTGTGTAAGAGTAGATGGATGCCACATTGTACAGACTGAGTGAGTCTATTAACTAAGATGTGTGTGGTGGAGGTCTGGCGCCCCCTTCATCCAGACATGTGCAACAACATTTAAAGAGAAATATTCTCTCATAAATCACTAATGACAATTATCGTCTTATAATTATGACGTCACACATTGCACTCCACTTATTTTTCATTTGACATGCGTGTCAGAGTATGTGGTCTGTGGTCTTACATGACCAGATGAGGGCCCCCCTTTCTTCACTGAACACATTCAGGTTTACAGACACGTTATTGCTGCTGACCTCGGCTGAGCGTGTTGATGTTTATATTTCATATGTGAGGTCAAGAACTGCATTCAAAACAAACTTTTCCTTTAAATGTGGTCTTGTGATAAGTGACATCAGCTCCCGGCTTTTGGCAAGTCATGTCTATCAGCTGATGTTCTGCAGGAACCTCACTTTAGTCAAATCACACCGAGTTACACTAAAAAAATAACGGAAGTAGCCTTCAAAGTAAAGTCGTTGGAGTATCACTCAGAAAAAAAGCATATGTAGTTTTGATGTACTGATTTCATTTTATTATTATTCAGTGGTTATACTTATCACGCCAGATATCACAAGAAGTGACCCAAACATGTTCCAAGATTTAGAACGACCCTCTGCCATACGCTTTACTGTTCCTATTATAAATCAATCTATCATGAGCTTAACATGTAGCCTATACTTAATGTATATACATCTTGTATTTTTATATTTTCTTCCTTCCAAGTACAAAACACAGTTTTCCTCTATCACTTTTTTGTTATTTATCACTTGATTGTTCCATCTTCTTAATTATAGGACAACTTTATTGTTGTCTTATTGTTTCTTCATGGATTCATTCTAACTTTATCTGTCATCATCTCCTTTCCTATTTTGGTGCTTTCATAAGCCCTAAAAGTTTTAATCTCATATGTGTTATCCATAGTACTGGTTTACAGCACAGCATATTGTACCAAACCCAGTGGCTCATTAAACATGGACTTAACCCTGGTAAACTCACTCAGTTTATCCTTTATACGTGGAAATACTATTCATCTGTCTTAGCCAGACAGCAGCCTGTAGATGATGACTGTCCAACAGTAATCTAGTATAATATAGTAAATGTAGTTATTTTGGTTTATATTGGTATTTGTGCATGATGATGATCTCCCACCAGTCCTAGCTGATCCACTGTTTCATTTAGCCTACCACTGGATCACTGAAACTGTGCAATATTACCTAAAAGGGTATCATTTAGGAAGCATGAAATGTCATGGACTGTATTTTTCATAGACATCCTCAAGTTTTAAGAATTTAAGAGTTTCACTGCCAACGACCACTTCCTGTAATTGTTGTGCACATGACAATAAATATCTTGAATCTTGAATCTTGAATCAAGGCAGACTTTAAGCTCATGGTGACAATAACAGGCTACATGTTACAATAATTTAACATCAAATAATAATAATTTTGTGAACTAAGTTAAAAATGACCTCAGATTCTCTCTTAAATACAATATTATTTTTTACTTTGGTAGTTTGTGTGACACAAAAACATCCGTCAATATAGTATTATTTTGAAAGTCATACCCGGAAATGTACTGCGTCATTTAGGATCACTTCACGCGGCTCTTCACTTTTTCTCAGTGCGTCAACTCGTTAAATTTGATTCATTTCAGCTGTGGACACCTTTAATGCAGGAAAAAAGACCACTTAACCCGAACAGAGGAGCAGATCCGGGTCCTCCGTGTGCTGCGATGATCGGTGAACTTCACAGCAGCGGCTCACTCTGACTTTTATTCTTTTTAATATTACTGCATCCATCGCTGGTGTGGCTTCGGATGGGTGTACCTTATTGCGGCCCATAGTTGTGTACATGTCTTTTAGACTCGATTAAACTGTGTGGATCACTCGTGGACCCTGACCACAGGAGTGCCCAGCCCACCACCATCATGGCCTCTGCCACCTCCACCCCCGCCGGCTCCGGCGGCCGCTCCAGCCGCTCCGCCAGCCGCCGCAGCGCAGCCGCCGGCCTGCCCACATCCAGCACCAGTCCGACCTGCCTGTCCCGCATCCAGGAGAAAGATGACCTCCGACACCTCAACGACCGCCTCGCCAACTACATCCAGCGGGTCCAGGAGTTGGAGAGTGAAAGGTCTTCCATGCTGATCCAGCTGGAGGAAAAGGATGAGTCGAAAAGCCGGGAGATGGGCAACGTGCGGCGGCTGTACGAGGAGGAGTTGGCCGATGTCAGAAAGTCCCTGGACGGCCTGGCCGGAGAGAGGGCCCGTCTGCAGATCGACTATGGAAACCTCTGCGAGGAGTACAGGAAACTCCAAGCCAGGTAGTAGCGTTAGGATGTAGCCATAATGAGCATGCAGGTGTCGAAGAAGCTGCTACGCCAGACTCCCCTCGAAATTGGCTTATTTAATGCGATATTGCATGGGGTTAGACGCACACACCTGCACAACACACATGAAGGCATTTCTGTAAATGCTGAGTACCGCAGTATTGTTCGGGGTGAATTCAGTACACCAAGCGGCAGGTATCTCAGGAATTTTCCTGCTGTTTTCCTCCTAGCTACTCCCACAGCTCCCTGCTACCCTCAGTGGTACTGTAGGCTACTGGCCTATTTCGAGACGGGGGCCGACACTTCTTTAAAAAGCTCACACATCATTGAAGCCTTTAGTTACACATTTCATATCATCATAGTTTATAAGCTTGTTGGCCAGCAAGGCAACATTCAATTGGGTTTCCTGAAACTGAGTTTGGTTTGTAATGTACACTTGCCCACTAAGAGCATTATTCAACTTTGTACCTCTTGTTGGCAAATGTGATGTGCATTATTTAATTCTATATTTTGTTTTATGTGGAAAACAAAATCTGGATTTGCAAAAACAAAACACAACTCAAATGCGAAAGAGAAAGTCACAGTTCCTTTCAGAAGCCTGACTTTAACTAAGGGGATTCTGTGGAAGTGGTTAACATGTCTGGGGATGAGCAGGTTTTGGTAATCTTGAAGTGTTAAACTAAACTGAGGTCTAGAAGCTGTGTGGTTGTCTTCTATGGTGCACATAATTGTTATGACATTCTCCCACTTCAGGAACCAGAAGAAGGAGAGTGATCTGGCGAATGCATTGGCCCAGTGGAGGAAAGTTGAGGCGACTCTGAGCTCCAAGGATGCGGAGTACACTCAGCTGCTGTCTGAGAACAGGAGACTCAACGACGACTTTACTGACGTGCAGGGCCAGCTGGAAAACGTATGAAGCTAGATTTGCACATGCAGAGATAACTGGAGATGTAACGGTGCCTCGTCTAGTTACCATGTTTGAGGTCCTTAAAACCCCCATTTGTAGGAACATTTCTTACTTTTGGCAGCTCCTAGTAGTATGATCCAAAAACCTGTTTACAACAGTTTAACAATCTGACAGTCTTCACAGGTTTCATTGTGTTGACAGGCCAGTTAATTTGCATTAATGGAGAAAAAGTCTCTCAGAAACAACAATACCATAATGACGATGGTACTGTATTTCCGTGAAGAAATAGTTCAACATTTTGTCTGAGCTGGAGTCAGAATGTGGTTAGCCTAGCTTAGCATAAAGACTGGAATCAAAAGGAAACTGCTAGCCTGGCTGATTTTTAAACATAAGAAAATACACTTACAAGTCTTGTGTTGAAGTCTGTTCTCAGCTCTGTACTCAACACACAGACACAAGGTTGATGTCCATCGTCTCCTCTAACCCTCAGAGAGAAAGCCAATAATCATATTTCCCAAAATGTTGATCTACTTTAAAGTAAATTGGTTGAACTCTCATTCAAAACAATGACCATTTTTGTAGCGTTGGGGAATTATCAAGCCTTTAGTAGTGCTGTTGTAGGCGCTGTTCCATTAAGCTGCTGTTGGTTGGTTTAAACTCAAATTTGTCTACATTGTAAATTGTGTAAACATATTTTCGAAGTAATGCTGACGACAGCTGTCATATCTGTATTGTGTTAAATACTGCAGTGTCTCCCTCTGATACTTTGAGGTATGAAGTAGCTACAGTTATTGACTAAGTCTTAATGATGACAAAACAGAAAGTGCTCAGGAAAGAGGTAGAGGATTCAGGGGTTTTTCCTCATGCGGTGGGAAGAAGGAGGGAAAATCCCAATCATCAGACCATCCGTTAAGTCACCTTAACTGCCCAACCTTAATTTATGTCAACTATTGGCAGGATGGAAGTCCACCAAAAGGCTCCACATACAGCATGTGAGCAAAGAAATGTCACAATCTAACAAACATTTTTCTAATAGAGACACATGTTTGAAAGTTCAAAAGCCACAGAGATGAAGCCAATAATGTCTTTGGATCGTGTGCCTGTGTGTGTTCACCAGGTGGAGGGTGTATTGGCAGACGCAAAGAACCAGCTGAGCTCTGAAATCCTGAGGAGGGTGGACATGGAGAACCAGGTGCAAACACTCAAAGAACAGCTCGAACTCCAGAGGAACATCAGTGAGCAGGTAACACACACTTCACCTCAACCCTATTTTGAAGTCAACCAGTTCTTGTCTTTCTCTGGTTGTAATCTGCTCGTTTTCTGTATTGCCTCGGACTGATGCTTTGTTTATGTTTTGTAGGAGATCTTTGAGATCCGAAGCCGACATGAGAGCCGTCTCGTGGAGGTGGACTCGGGACGACGGAGAGAGTTTGAGAGTAAACTGGCCGAGACGATGCAGCAACTCCGCCAGGACCATGAGTCTCAGCTGCAGCACTACAAAGAAGAGATGGACAAGACCTTCAGTTCAAAGGTACCAACACAGAAAACAGATTTTTCCTGTCCAGATTTATTGCACATTGTTTAGTTTTTTTTTTATTACTTGAAGTTTCTGATATTTTAAAAACGAGTTGTGTTTGCATTGAGTTCTCTCTGTGCTACAGTTACAGAATGCCCAGCAGGCTGCCCTGGAGAAAAACGACGTTGCGTCTGCCACCAAAGACGAACTGGAAACCACCAAGGTCAGAGTGGAGACACTCAGCGCCCAGGTCCAGCAGTACCAGAGAGATGTAAGTGCAGTCTGTAACAAAGCACGAAGAGATCTGTTAACAAAACATCAGCTATATAGAAAATATAGCAAGTGGCCATGTTGGTAGTCTCTAATCACTGCCCACATCCCAGATTTGTTCAGCGATTTAAATACAGTATGTCCAGTGACTTTTTGGGGGAAAAAAACACTCTTAAATCGACATTTCTTTGACTGGTTAGGGCAAAACGGGTCAAAATGACCCCCACTTAACTTTGTGACTTTGTGTGTTTTGAAGCCTGGGAGAAAGAAAGTTAATAAATTCTGTCTTTAAATTAACAGAATGTAACAAACCATATTGACATTTCAACATGTTTAAGGGATTTCTAAGATTAAACTATGTTGTTCAACAGGTAAGCAGGTTCAATCCCAAGTGTAGCCACGGATCTCTGTCTGAAACATAAATCCAAGCAGTTTATTCAGATTAGGCTGTCCATGTTCTGCCAGCTTTCACTGTTTCTACTGTATTTGACCACACGGTGATGTATGTGCAGCTGACTGATAGCAGCCAAGTCGGGCTAGGATTATGTAGCATCACAACTGTGTAAAAGAGTGAAGTGTTGAGGGCACAAGGACAAGTGCAGTGAATGTTGCAACATAATGAGATTATAGGAAGGTACAGATTTAGTATTTACACGTCATTACTAAAACACTGTTAGTCTGTTCCTCCCTAACTGAGCGAGTAGCTACAGTAACCTGTGACCTCAGTTCCTACTGCTCCAGTAACTCATCATGAGTGTTGGTGGCAGACTGATTAGATTGTCAGACTACGGACGATCTATCAATTTAATGTAGTGTTGTTTTTGATTTTGGACAGAGAAATGTGGATACACTTCAAATGTTTCCTGTGAAACAATGTTGTGTAATGACATCCCGTAAAGGAAGCAGCCAGCACCTAGTTAGCTTAGCTTAGCACAAACACAGGAAACAGGGGGGGGAGCAGTTATCTTTGGATAGAGCCAGTTACCAGCACTACTAAAGCTCAGTAATTAACATGTTACATCTAGTTTGTTTAATCCATGCAAAAACACATTATGGTTTTACTGGGGGTTTTGTGCCAGACTATTTCTTGGGCAGGCACAGAAACTTCCTGGTTTCCTGGTAATCTCAGTGAAGACGAGACTCCAGGAAGTTGCGGTGCCCTCCCAGGAAATTGTTAATTAGTGAGTCTCAGAGGTGTTTGTAGCGATAGCCAGGATAGCCGTTTCCCCTCTTTCCAGTCTGTATGCTAAGCTAAGCTAACCAGCTACTGGCAGTAGCTTCGTTTGGACTGATATGGTATCAATCTCCTCCTGTAACTCTTGGCAACTAAGCGATCTTCAGCCGGACTCTGTGTTGTAAACCAGTATCGATGTGAAAGGTGTTAATTGGGCCTCTGTATTCATAGTACTGTCATTTTAACCAGGTTTGGGAGATTTGTATAAATTAATGTGCGTAGTCCAGACTGGATTTGTGAAGCATTCAGTAAGTTTAACAGTGAGTTTGAACCCCTGATCGAGGTGTGTGTCTTAGCCTGTAGACGCTGCTTTTGATATTTAGTTCATGTCTTCACAATCTAGATGCATGTACCACCTTTGCTGCATTATTTACTGCAGTATTTCAACCACTGTGGTCACGTGTATCATTTTGTAGTTTCTGTCTGGCCTGGCTAAAGCCTGTGTTTGTTGAGCTAAATCTTTTGTTTACAGCCCGAAGATCCTGCTGTTCTTTGACAATCTTTTTGTTTGGCATAAGTATTTTTGTACTTTGTGTCTAGCTTTGTTGTTACGTGGTGTCTGGGTATTGATGTTTTCAAGTGGTTCTTTCTGGCTGCTAACGTTTGTCTTATTATTCTTCCTCTCTGTCAGAAAATGGTGCTGGAGGGCCGCTTTCAGGACCTGGAGAGGACTCTTGACAGGGAGCGGGACATTTGGCAGCAGAAACTCAGTCAGAAGGAGCAGGAGATGCTGAGCATGAGGAGCCAGATGTACAGCCAGCTGGAAGACTACGAGAACCTGCTGGATGTCAAGCTAGCTCTGGACATGGAAATCAATGCCTACAGGAAGATGCTGGAGGTGGAGGAACAGAGGTATGGCTGTGATCCATGTACATCGTGCAACAGTTGAGCAAGGCATCATCCGTTTTACTGTCTGCTTTTATAAATTGAAAACGTAGTATGTTACCTGGATCTCTGGTGTCTGACTCACTGGTGGGGTCATTTTTTCTCTCAGATTGCAGCTGTCACCGAGCCCCTCCCAGCGTACGACCATACCTCGAACACACGAACACAGCAGCCGCAAGCTCAGAGGGAAGAAACGGAAACACGAGGGGGCCTCTGGCAGCTCGCCCGCCTATAAAATGTCCAGTCGTTCGATGGAGCACGGTGCTCTGAGCGTGGCAGAGGTCGACGTGGAAGGAAAATATGTTAGACTGAAGAACAACGCTGACACGGTAAGGCTGTACTGCAGCTGGATAATGGTTTGTCTTCAGTCATACTTCAAAAATTTAAAAAATAGTTTGATTGTCCCAGTTTGACTTCATCATGGCTCAGTTGTGTGCAAAGACACAGATCAGTTTATTTCCTATATTCAGTTCATGGTTAGTACTTTTCAGCCCATGAAAACAGTCATATAATGTCTCCTGTAGCTCTGGAGGAGCTTTGTCAAGTCTGAGAAAATAACCCTGGTGGTGTCATGGTGATGTAGTCCATGCCCAAGCTGAGAAAAGCCTGATGACAAGTTTACAACAGGAAGTTATAGAGTCTGAAAAGCAAGAGCATTTACCAGGCAAGGGAGGTTCAACGGAAAAATTCAGTTGGTTACATTATGGGAAATGAAGGGTCCAGTGTCTTTAGAGTTTGACCCGTGCCAGGACTGAAAGTCAGGATATCTGTTGACCATTGTTTTCAGGGGTGGGAGAAAAAAGTGATCACGTTGGAATCACAATAATTGTCTACAAATCCGTTCAGTCTCTTAAAAATGAAGTCATTAATTTTATTAATGATGTAGTTAATAAAATGTTGATGGAACTCAACTGAGAGAGCACACTGCAGCACCCACAGAGCGCACACACTAGAGTCCTCTAGAGTCCATCTTCATGGGCACATTTAAAACGTAGCACTTTTTTTTTTTTT
>NTHP01000079.1:725046-739351 GCA_003416845.1 Oplegnathus fasciatus
AATTAGCTTTTCAAGATGAAGTATTTTGTGCACAAGTCGCACAACATCACTCAGAGAAATGTTAGTGAAGTGGTGCTCTAAACTGAGAGCTGAACCAACATACACTTTACCGCTAAAGAACTGAGACATTCGGTGGTGGTGGGGGTGGACGGTGAATTACACTTTCATTTCATTATTGTCAGACAGGCAGAAGACTGTAACGTGTGTTTGAATGAATGAAGATGCACTCTCGCACACTTGTCTGCTTTACTTGTTCAGTCAGACCGGTTTGCTGAACTGCCAGTTATGTTTCATTTGTTTTTAAGTGGACTAAAAATGGGAATGAATTGGCACAGAGTGCACTGGATTAACAGCTTATGTACTGCCCCTTTTTTATTCATTGAGTCTGGAATCAATTCTGAATTACAACTCCAAAAATTTCCAGGAGCAGCCACTGGGTGGTTGGGTGGTTCGGAGGATGTACCCAGACTCTGGAGACATCTCCTTCCACATCCCCTCCTCCTGCGTCCTGGCTGGTGGGCAAACACTCACAGTGAGTAGTTACTGTTTTCTGTGTTTGACTGTATTTCCCTCAGTTCCCCTGCGGAAAGAACTCATGACAACATCTTCAGGAGGGGAATAAGATTTGTTGAGCAGTTTTAATGGATGCCCTCCCAAGTGAGTGAAATGGAATTAACTAAAGTGTGTGTGTGTGTGTGTCAGATCTGGGCAGCAGGTGCCGAGGTGGAGGCTGATTCTGGGGACCTGATTCTGCAGGGCCACAGGAGCTGGGGCCCTGTCACTGACGTAAGGGTGATTCTTCTGAACCCCAACCATGAGGTAAGTGACGTGAACTGCATCTCCCAGAATGCACCTGTACACACTGCTCCAATCACTGCATTCAAAATGTGTACATTATTAAAAGCTTTTGATTTTCTTAAATAAAATGCCAAACAGTAGAGGCATTAACCTTTAAAAGTCTCTTGATCAAAGTCTTATTATAAGCCAGTGTTTGAGATCCAGACTGAAGTCGTCGATGACATTTGTAAGGATGAAGTGGTGGTCAGGATACTGGGTGCAAATCCTTTTGTCTCGGCCATCTTGCAATGTTGGATGTAACTCTCCATAAGAGTCGTGTGATTCTTTTTCAGGAAATAGCAGAGCACAGGGTGTGTATGCAGGCCAGAGGCGACGAGGAAACTGAACTGGAGTTTGATGAAGAATTTGTGGCAGGCAGTGACATCCAGCACTTTCGTAGACAGGTAAACACACGGACTCATAAAACCAGCCAAAAACACAAGTTCCATGACCTCAAGTATGAAGTGTAAAGTGCTGTTACAGATACAAGCACAAATGCTTTAGTATATGAAACTTGACGTCACTTTTTTTTTTTCCTGCCTACACTGAAGCCAAAGAGAAAGAAGAAGAAATGTTGTTCTGTCTCTTGAGTGCAGAGCAGACGGCGTGCTGTACAGTAGGTGAGGAGGGCAGTGCTGCCACTCTGAGGCTTTCCCCTGTCCTCGTCTGCTTGTACCTGGTGTGCACTGCTCTGTGTATCAGTGACAAGATGCATGGCTTGTGTAATGCATGTTGCTCCTGACTTTGTGTTATTCAGCTGCATGCTGAGCATGTCTGAGTTGAAGAGCAGGGGCCTGCATAACGAAGCAAGCTTAGTCTGTTTCTCTCTGGGTTACCTGACTTCACTGAACCCAACATTGGTGATCCTGATAACTTGTATCACAAAGCTGGTTATCAGTTGGCTCAGTTAATGCTGGGTTTACCTGACCAGCTCCCAGTGTGATGATGATCTAAATTACAAGCAACATCATCAGAACCATGAGTGGAGTACTTAATATGAAATGTGATGAAAAAGAGATGCACATGGAGAATTTGAACATGGTGAAATAATTTATTTATATACTATAATCCTACAACTGGAGAAGAAGCTGTAGAAACGGTTAGAAAAATGTCCAAATGTTAAACATAAGGCTATAAAATAAGTTTGAGAATTATTACATGGAACTCTTTTTTTAATACTGTTGGACTTTTCAACATGTTCAGTAGTGTAGAGTGAATATGGGGGGAAAAAATGGATGATCCACTAAGCTATATTCTGTTGTGACACTTTGGTGGTTTTTTGTCACATGAATAATCCATTATAAATAAAAAACGTTAAAAGCAACATAAGGCCGTTTATGCTGCCAAAGCAGAGAGGAGGAAAACTTTAAAGGATCAATTCTTTCTCAGACTGAGCTAACTATGTAGAATTCTTTTCTAATAATGGGCAACAGTTGGTATAGTTATTTCCAATTATCGTGTTTGAGTGTAAAAGATTTAATACTTTAAATAATTTCATGTTATCCTGAACTGCAGTAATAGAATGAGTGTAAAAGCATTCTACACTGCCAGGAATCCTGTTTGTAATAAAACAAAAGTCATAATTTCTTAATCTGTCAGCGTGGTAAACTCTCTCTTACAATCCTTGTTTTGAAGCCAGAGGGGACGCGTTTCTATCTCTGACATTGAAATTAATTCTTCGCTTTGTTATTCTAATCACTTGTAAATGCTGGACTTTTGTCCCTGTCAGAATCCCCTTTGAGTAGTGACTAAATCAGTCATCTGATTGGTCAGTAGGCGAGGTTAGACACATTTTGAGCTGATTCTCTAAAGTTAACCTGTTCTGAAGCAGGTTAGCCGTGCAGCATAGGTTACCATGGTGACCTGCTCCAATTAAAAGTGAGCCAGCTTTGTGATACCAGAAAGCCCAAAGATATCTGGCTAACCTGCACATTTCGCTTTGTGGTACGGGCCCCAGGGCCCTCATCCATTATTGTTACATACTGATGGGTGACAAATTTAAAAACCAACATGTGTGTTAGTGAGGTGTTGTTCCACCACAGACTGTATATAAAGATGGACGACGCATCTCCACTTCCTCCCACTGTACAAAAGTTGAAACCTAAATATCCCGGATACAGGTGCTGCCATCTTGCGCTGGTGACGTCCTTTGGAGCCAGAGTCTACGCAGTGGTGATTGGGGAAGGAGCCGCGGTATCGAGGTCCCGCCCATACACCTGCCCGACTCGCTAGCTAACGATCCCCTGCTAAAGTTACGTCTCCTCTTGACGTTCCTACCGACGTACAGTTCCTGAAAAGACATCTGCAGGTGCCTGATCGACTACTTCACTGTGATTGGCAGCTGTCAATCATGACGTCACACTCCCTTTTTATAGCATCAAATAACTAATTAAAACCAAACTTATCAGAAAAATGAACACTTGAACAAACACCAGCGTGATAAGAACTACCTAAAATGACAGAAACCATCTCTGGGGAAAAACGTATTTAACGAGTACTTTGAGTTTGGTCCATGTCCCATCTGCTAACATGGAGGGGACGGGATTTATGACCTATACTGTAACCAGCCACCAGGGGGCGATCGAAATGTTTTGGCTTCACTTTTGGGGAGCTGTCATGTCGTCCATCTTTATATACAGTCTGTGTTCCACCATGAGCCTCCAGAACAGCTTCAGTGCTCCTTGTCATAGATTCTTCAAGTGTGTGTGGAACTCATTCTTCTTCCAAAAGACTTTGCTTCATTTGTTGTTTAAATGATGGTGGTGCAGAGCGCTGTCTAACAGGTCGCCCTCGTGTCCTGTATGGACACATCTGCATTCATTGTGTTTCTCCACTTGTGTATTCACATATTTCCTTTTTTTAATGCGTCACCTGTCTGTATATACAAAGTGAGACTTGACAGATGTGTATGCTGCCTTCTGTTTTGACAGAGGAATGTGTGGAACTCTAACCCAGCCAACTATTTTACTGCTTTCCCATCAATCACTTATGCATACTTTAATTTTTACTTTTTATATGGAAGTTTGCTGCTCAGTGTCTGTTTGCCCCCACAGAGATGTGCTTCTTTGTGCTTGTTGTTTTGTGCAGTACAGGGAGATCCATTTATGAATTAAACATATACTATGTAGGTGTCATGGAGAAAAGAAATGGTGCGCATGAATTAATAAATCATCCCCTTGAATTAATAACTTACCCTTGAGTTAACAAAACACAATGTTATATTTAACACGTGTTGAAAGGATCAAATACAACAAGTATATTTCTTTCCAAAATCAACACTGTATTGAATTCAAGTGACGAGGTCAGATTGGATTGTCCATGGCCTGGCTGTTGGTGTCCATATTGCAGTGCATTAGGCTACACATTGGTACTGTGTATGTGCAGCTAACAGACAGCAGCAAAGCTTGCTAGCATTGCTGAAACAACATCCAATGTAGCAAGTGTATAAAGAGTGCTGAGGATGGATATAGAATTTCTAAGCACCTCAATACCAAAGCACTCTGCAAAACTCTGTTCCTTCCTACATGTATATGATCCAAAGTAGTGCTACTATTCCTACTGTTGCAGTACGTTGACACTGAGTGTACAAAGTATAAACAATCTAAATGAGCTGCTTGCAAATCTGTGCTCTCAACGCAGTTTTGTTTTGATTTTGGACAGACATAAATGAATATACAGTGCATTCAGATTTATTGAGACCTCTTCACTTTGTTCACATTTTATGTCACACCTGTGGTAAATTCAATTGATTGGGCATGATCTGGAAAGGCCCACACTTGTCATATATAAGGTCTCACAGCTGACAATGCATATCGGAGCAAAAACCAAGTAGGAACTGCCTGCAGAGCTCGGACGGGATTGTGTCAAGACACAGATCTGAGGAAGGCTACAAAGCAAGTTCTGCTTCATTGAAGGTTCCCACAAGCACAGTGGCCTCCATAATTCTTAAATGGTAGTTTGGAACGAACCAGAACTCTTCCTAGAGCTGGTTGCCCTGCCAAACTGAGCAATCGGGGCCTTGGTAAGAGAGGTAACCAAGAACCGGATGGTGACTCTGGCTGAGCTCCAGAGATCCTGTGCTGAGATGGGCGAAACTGCCATAAAACCCAGATCGGTTCAGTGTTGCAGTGATTGTCCTTCTGGAAGACTGGCCAGACAGAAGCCTCTCCTCAGTGAAACACACATGAAAACCCACTTGGAGTTTGCAAAAAAGCACCTGAAGGAGTCTCGGGCTGTGAGAAACAAGATTCCCTGGTCTGATGAAACCAAGATTGAACTGTTTGGCCTCAATGCTAAGCATCATGTCTGGAGGAAACCAGACACCGTTCACCACCTGCACAATACCATCCCAACGGTGAAGCACGGTGGTGGCAGCATCATGCTGTGGGGTTGTTTTTCAGCGACAGGGACTGGGAGACTGTCTGTCTGTTCAGCTTTCCCTCAACCCTGACTGAAGCACAGAGATATCTTGATGAAAACTGAAGGGTCATCTTCCAGCAGGACAATTACCCTAAGCACACAGCCAAGACGATGCAGGAATGGCTTCGGGACAATTCAGTGAAAACAGTGAAGGGGTCTGAACACTTTCTGAATGCACGGTATATGAGACCAGCATGTGTCCCATGGTGGTAATTGATTAAATGTGATAACCTTGCTGTTTTTTGTTTTCAGGATTTATCTAAGGAGGTGAGCTGTGCCGTCATGTGATTGTCCATCTCCTGCTGTCCTTCACGTCCGCCTAGAAAACCTGGACTGGCCCCAGAGTACAAATGTCTATTATGAGACAACACTGGAACCAGATGGCAGCAAGTCCACTCTCTGACCAAGTACAGTAGGACAATGACATATTAGACTGTGAAGAGCTCAGACGCCTTAGAGCAACAGTATCGACCTCAGTATTCCTCACTTGTTTCAACACTCTAACAGCACAAGATATGAGCTTTGCCTTGATTTGATCTAATTTAAATGAATGTGTGAAATAAAACTGTTGGTATAATAAAGTTATAAATACAGTTCAGTCAGACATGTGGCTCTAAGTATGAAGGACTGTTTATTACGACAAATGCAATTATAGTGGAATTTGGCGGAAAGCCGTGTGCTTGAAGGTGCTCCCAATTCACAGTGGCTCTCGACAACATGTGTCCAATTCAACAGCTGGAGGAACTCAGAAAGCTGGATGGAAATTTCTGCAGCTTGAGTTAAAGGGTTGGTTCGCCCAAATTACCCCCACAAAAAAACAAACACATTTTCTGACTTTCTTCTCGTGGTATCAAGCCATGCAGATAGTTTTGGTTTTGAGATACCTGTTTGTGATATTTCTAAATTCAACCCTGTACAATGGAAATGATGGAATTTCATTCATGGTACTCACAGCATTAAAAAAAAAAAACAGCATCCTGGTTTCTCAGGATGGTCCACAAAACAATACATGTACGATTCATTAACATTTTATGTTAAGTGGCGCATAAGTTAATTTTGTGAAAATACAAGAAAATCTAAAAGCTGAACTATTACAAAACAGTTAGTGTCTGGCTGCCGTGGAAAAGTTGACATATTGGCGGAAAAAGATGCGTTAAAGGCTGATGGAAACGGCCCTGATCATACCAGGTATCACAGCCCGGCATTGATGTCTTTAGAAGACGGGACGTTTAAGTCACTGAGCAGAACAACAGTTCTTACGGAAAGAGTGCCAAAAATAAGGACTCAAAAGATGGTGGGAAACCTCCAAAGTGTGTCGGGGCGGGGGCAACATAAGGTAGATGTAAAATAACAGATTTTGCTCTGAAAGGTTTCAGGATTTCTTTGTCTCTCACAGATGAGCTGCCACTGGACGTAAGCTTCAGTATATAAACGAGAATACACTACATGGTTTCTTCTGTGACAATCAGGGGGTCCACCACTTTGGTCCAGACTGGAATGTCTCAACAAGCTTGCCATGAAATTTGGTACAGACATTCATGTCCACCTCAGAATGAATTACATGACTCCAATTCACCAGAAAGACTGAAAATAGGCGAGGCTGTTGGGTGCATTTAACCGCAACATCCTTGGTTTAATCCCAGATGGGGGCCTTGTTACATGTCACCCTCTTTATCACTGATAAAAACATGCATAGTACATGTGAATGAGGAAACAAATGAATTAAAAAATCTGAGACAGATTTGGACAAATAAAACCCAAACTATCTGGATGGACAGGTACCACAAGACCCTTTATCAGCTGTGGCTTGAAAGATGAACAGAGCTTTATTGAATTATTTGTGTGTGAAAGAATGAGTCAGTCTGACGTGCCTGAGCTAAAGCATTGCAGACTTTAGTTCTCATCATAAGTCAAACACACTTTGCATTGTAGATATTATAACTGCAACATTGCAACAGATTGTCATTCGGTAATCTTGAGCTTATTCCATGAGGAGGAAAAATACCTGGATCATCAGATTAATCCAGAACACTTCATTGTCTTCTTCAGGAAATGATTATATTGATTGTCACTGTGGACACAAAAACTGATTGAACATGTCCACAGTTGCCAGAATGACTCTTCTGATGTGGTGTCACAAGTGTCACAAGATGTCAGTTTTCATCACTGTGAGACAAACTCAAAGGTTGTGAGTTTTGCTCCTTTGATGCAACTGTTCCTGGCACTCAGTTTCCACAGTGAGTTTGGTAGGAAAACAGAGGCTGGTGTAAGTCCTCCAGCTCTTGAAGGACTCTTCCAAACCTGACTTCAAGTCTGCTGTTACGTCAGGATTGGGACTGAGCTTCGTTCCCCTCTTCCCTTATATTTGAGGTATGTTCAGTTTTGTAGACCGTAGTCTACACCATAGTCTCTTTGTTGGTGGCTTTGCCGAGGCAGTTTATGGACAGGGTCTGTTGGTTGTGTGTGGTGTGGCCGGGCAAGGGAATCTGCAGTCGCACTCTCTGGTCAGTCTTCTTCCATGTCTTGAAAAGATGCACGTGGTAGCGCACAGATACCTGAGAAACAAATCATCAAAAAATCATGTTTAATGTTTCATTTTTTTGTCATATTCCAGTACAGCCTGTAAACGTCAAAGGTCAAATGCAGTATAACGTTACACGACCAAAGTTCCATATTTGAGTCAACTTGTGCTATTTCCATGACAGCAGAGCAAACTTCATGAAAGCCATGAGATGTGGTTGAAAGCCTGCGAAAAGCTAGTGGACCTTGAGCTAAGGTTATTTTGTCAAACTACTGTTCCCAAGATCAAGAATGAACTTTCACTCTCACTGTTCCAGCTTTAAAATGTGTTGTGATTTCTGGATTTAAAGCTAACAGTTATTTAAAGGAATGATTTAACAACAACCAAATCAAATGACTGTGTAATGTGAAAGGGGTCGCTCGTAGTGATGACCCCACAGAATTATCACCAACTCTGCAGTTCGCCTCAGCTCTACAGTGCATTGTAACGTCTTTCGGCTCATTGTTTGTGTTTTACACATGGCTGGACTGCACTTAAGGTTAGGGAGGGTAAAACAAGCACAGTATGTTCTGTCTCAATGAGCAGTATAGACCCTGAGCGTACCACGGTCCAGAAGACATATATGGTAAAGAGGGCCAGCGTGAGGACCAGGAGCCCCAGGGCCTCCATGCCGTTGGTGTAGTAAAGGTCCATGGCTCCCTGAACACACAGCCATCCTGATAGGCTGGCCAGTGGTGTGATGAACAGGAAACACATTGCGTCGCCACACAGCGTCCTCCTCTGCTGTTGCATGGATGGAGAACACAACCACTGGGGGAAAGAAGAAGGAGGGTGAAGGCTGGTTAACAGACGAGATCAACCCAAGATCCTGATGGTGTGATGTGGCATGGTGTGGGTGGGAAATGTACTGATAGAACACCTGGGGTGGAAAATATGGCATTTGGCCAGCAGGTGGTGCTAAATACTGTGATCCTGTGAACTGTTGCATGCAGTTAGTAGTATTAGAGGTAGCAGTAGTACAAGTAATAGGGTAGTAGTAAATAGTATTGAAATTCTTAAAGTATCTAGTACAGAAATGTTATAAATCCTCTCGGAATTTGGCTGTATATATATATATATATATATATATATATATTTATATATATATATATATAACTGATTCAATCAGTTTAGTTTTCAATAACAGTTTATTTAGAATGACTAATTTAGACAACATAATTTTGTAAAATAACATATGATCATACCATCATGATACAGTTGCATTTGGGTCAATAAACAATAATATCAAACAGGTCCATATCCAGGATTTTAGAAATACTGAGAAATAGTCTAATAATCACAGTACTACAACAGTACTCTAAAAGAGACTTGCCGTGTGAGATTGTTTTTTGTATGATGACCAATCTTAAATTATCAATATTATCCAATGCTTTTTTAATTAATTTTTTTAAAATAAAATTCAAAACAGGTGACTGAAACTTGCGATCACTCCCAAACCGATTGACAGGTCTGCTGAAACAGGGACTTTTAAGATAAGATATTAATGTTCTCTGATACTTTTAAAAGGTTGTAAACATTAATAATGATTGTAAACATGTTCATAGACCATGTATTTGCTATCACTTAAAAATACTAAGGTCTCTCCAGAATATTGTTAGCCAATTAGTCAATAATAGTTAAAGGTCCTGCACACCCCCAAAGGTGTTTTCCATCATTCTGGCTGGTTAGACTTGTGCTCAAGTTGATGGTAGGCGGAAGTGAGGTCACCGGACCCATGTATTAATAAGGATGATAAAGGTCCCACCCAAAACAGGTGCAACAAAGCTAACGGGACACAATCTGCACACACACGCACACACACAAACTTAAGAAGACATCTAATCAGACAGTGTGAGTGTACCGTGTGTGTACACAGGGCCTGCTGTTTGGATAGAGATGACTAACGCCTCCCCATGTCTCCAGAACAGACACATTCAACTGTACTACATCACTGATGTCAAGTATTGTATCAGTGTTTCTGTGCATGTGTGCACATGTGTCCAACATTGCCTGACAGCAGGCTTATGCTGTTCACTGTGTAGCTTAACCTGGCGGAGAACATGGTGCTTAATCAGCAGATTACTGGCCGTGACCACACATGCAACAGGAAGAGCAGGAATACGAGGAGGCCACTAATACACCCTCCTGTACTGTCCTCTGCAGAGCAGCAAGGGAAGGAAACACCATCTAATCTGGTCTCAGACTAAGTGGCTTTAGGGGTACAAGCGGTCCAGCTTACAGCAGCAGGTCCTCCAACGTGAAGGCAGTAACTCAGCAGGAGACTCCTCCCACTGACTGTGACATCTGCTGTCTCATTGAGAAAAAAGAGCAGGCCTACTGGATATCAGGTGGCGGTGTGGTTTGTCACTTGTTTTATCATGGGTTGAATATAAATTTGTATTTCACTGAGGCGCAGCATCACATTAAAGGAATATTCAATATTTTGGAAAATGCAATTATTTGCTTTTCTTTCCTTTTTTTTGAGAAGGAGAGGAGAAGATCAATCTGGCTCTGTCCAAAGTTCTCAGATCGCCTACCAGCACCTCTAAAGCTCACTGGTTAACATGCTGTGAATAGTTTGTTTCATGTGTACACAAACAGAAATCTAAAACGACAATATTTGGGTGGGGGATTTACATGGCGGAACTACTTCTTGACGAACAACAGTGTATCAGTCAGCCCAGCACTTCTGTGCAGCGTCTCTGGCTATAGCAGAGGTTGCCAGATGCGGTAGGTTTTAGTCTCTGTACGGGCATGATGGTACCAAGCCTGGAAACCTCACTGTGACAACCAGACTCTGGGAAGCCTCTCAGGGATTTTTCCCAACACGCCCCTCCCCATAAAACCACAACTTGTGTTTTTTTTTACATTTCTGTTTGCATTTGGGCTTCAACAAATAAGATAGAACACATTCAATAGCCAGCTTTACAGGTGTTAGAAGGTGTATTTTTGATAACATTTTGCTAAGCTAAGCTAACGCCATCCTGACTCCAGCTCCGATCTTAACGCACAAACATGATACTTGTCATCTCTCTGTTAAACTCTGCCTTTAGCTGACTGAAAAGGAAGACTTGAGTGCACATTTGTTTGAAAAACTGCCACACTCAGCCACCAAACTGCTCTTTGGAGAAATCTAAGGCTCAGATTTCCTGTATAGTAAAGTTTAAAAAGCCTTGAAGCCTTTAAACATGGCTTCAGAATTCCTCTCTTTGTATTAACTGACTTTGAGCAGAGGAGCATAAGCAACAGCAAATCTATGGCTTTTATTTCTCATCAAGTCGATTTCGCTATCAATAATGGCTCAAGAACTGAACTGCTGTACAGTCGGGGACACTGTTTCATTCACACATAGTCACATGCGTTCAGTTTATTTAGGCGGACCATCTAAAATAGATATTTCTCATTTAGTGTTATGTTTTCTTAAGCAAGTCAGTGACAAGTCAGTCGCGATGGCCTACCTCAGTGAGAGGTTTTGGCAGGCGCTCCAGTGCAAACTGGTGGTGGCAGAGTTCACAGTGGCTGCTGTTGGAGGTGGTGAGCCAGTGCTCCAGGCAGGCCCGGTGCACCATGGCCAGGCTACCAGAGCAGTCGCAGGGAGACAGCAGCTCCCCCGAGGCCCTGCCTTCATGGCAGATCCTACAGAACGGCTCCTCGCTGCACAGGCTGGCACACAAGAGACAGCAGTCATGTGAGAGGATGGCGGAGTGTGTGTTTGAGTGTGTGAGGATGTCTGCTGTAAACATTTGCCTTACTAGTGTTGTGATGGCACTTCTATGAGAAGGCTTCTCAGACATTTTCACATCACTGACCCCAAACAGAAACACTCAAAGCCTCCAATATGATCAGACCACTCTATCAGGGGGCCATATAGTAGAAAGATTGTACCTTTTCGAATTCATTCAAATTTGAGTGAAATTACACCAGTAATTAATTTTAATTACAATCATGTCTTAAATAGAGAAGCACTGCTTGCCACATCAACAAATAAAAACATCTAGTACTCAGGTACTGATTGATCCACCCCGACCTGGAGGATGGCTTGTTTTTTTATAACTCTGGGTCCAGGTCCAAATAAAAACCTAAGATTCACTAAAGTGGATTCAAGCCCATTTAATCTGATCTTAAATAAAATGTCATGCTACTGAAAATCTGATGTAATTTTCTTTGCAATAGCATACTATATGCTAAATTCCAATCCTCTTCATTGATATGAATGCCAAAACCCTGCTGCCAAGCTAATATTTAACTTATGTAAAGCCATCAAGCCATTATAGAGATGCTTTTTTAACAATTCTTACATTAGAATAGACTTTAAAAATGAGCCAAACCATATTCTGTGTGTTGAAACACTTTAAGGTGCCACTACGGAAAAATTCTAAAGTATTACTGTACATAAACCAGCTCGGATCCGGTCTGAGAATCCCTTATCTAAATGAACATGATCCATTTCCACTGTTTCAGGTATGAACACTTTTGCCTTTAGATGTGGTCGAACAACACGTCGGATGACCGTGTTTGTTTCATGCATACTGAACCCTTAAGACAGAAACATACACACTTTCCCAGAGGTGTTTTGTACGGGTGCGGTAAATCAAACAGCTCTATAGAAGAGATGAGTATGTGAGTGTTGTTTCCTCCACGCTAAGATACCTGTCAATGATTGCTGCACATTCCTCAGTGTCTGTGTGACAGTGCGTTACTTCTTGGTTGCAGCTGTTCCAGAGTTCCTCCTCCAGCCCGTGTTCAGGCATAAACTTGACCTCCTTGACAGGGTTGGACACCCATGGGCCCAGGGGTTTCTCTGCTGTCATGTCTGCTATAGAAGGGGCCATTCACTCATGTCAGGAGCGTCACATCTGTTAGATCCAAGCCTCAGCAAACTGGAGAGTGAGCAGCTCCGATGAGATGTGATCGCACATGTCTCTGTGAAAGCAGGGAGCGTGGTGAGGTTCAGGGTTATTTGGGGAGTGAGGGTGAACATGTACACAAAATGATAGTGATACCATCTGCATATAGTGTTTGGATGTTTTCCATATTTTCCTGACCAGTGATGCAGGTCCCAGTATGATACCTAGTTTCACTACGGATGTCAGTATAATTTGTTTCAGTACTTTGCATTGCTAACTTAACTTTTCCTAAAACCAGTGTGTTACAAACTAAATTATGGTTCTACAGAAATGTAGAAATGACAGTTTGTGGTTTTAGGGGGAGTCATGCGCTTAGTGTTAGTATTTCTTAACAGTTTATTCATCCGTCCAGCTCTAGTGCTGCGTCTCTGGCTATAGGGCAGGTTTCCAGATACAGTCTGTGAACACAGGTTTTGGTAAAGGTCTCTGTACCACACCACCACACCATTACACCATGTAACTCCCTCTAAGACTAACTGTCATTTTTATATCTATTTCAATCATGAAATATTTGCTCAATTAAAACTTAAAATGAGAACCAGAGCATCTGTTGCCAACTGAGCTGTGTAATTGAGTCTTTAAAGCTGCACTAATCAATATTTCATATTAACAATGGATTAAATGACTGTGTAATGTGAAAAGTGGCACATGTAGAGAAATATCACCAACTCTGCAGTTCTCCTCAGCTCTGCAGAGCTTTTTAACCTCTTTTAGCTCATTATTTTGACCTGTTAGCGACCCACAGCCTAACTAATGAATGATTTTATGGCCTGTAACTTTGCTACTTTTACTAAATTTGTTTAAAAAGGAGATTTCTACTGAAAATAGAATGAAATATTTTTACTACATTGACAGATTTTATCACTTTTTTTAAAGAAAATGAGACTTTTAGAAAAAGAGATTTTTTTTCAGTGTAGATTTGAACTATAAACACACTTACCTGTGTCTGATGCAACAGACTCAACCATGAGGTGACACCCACTCACACCACTTGCACTAGAGCTTATTCTTAACTTAAATGTCATTCCTCTCTTTTCATGTCTACATTATTGTTAAAGAAAAGACGGGACTGCTGCACAGAGCTGGCTCACGTCATTTGACATAATATGCATAATGTCAAACTCTGTTCATGACACGCTGCTTCGTCACAAACACACACACACACACAAACACAAGCAGTGACACATGAAACACAACATTGGACTGTTGCGGAGCAGAGCCAATCACACATGCAACAGAGCTAATGACAGCTAAGCCCATAGGCTTCAAACAACACCTTGTATAAAGCAACAAGTCGATGTCTAACAGTAGTCTTACCACCAGCTTGATATCCACAAACACTCAGAGATGGTGTGTGCTCCCATACAGTGAAAAGCAGCCCTTTCCCTCGGTGTTTATCACAGAGAGTCTGTGTGTGGAAGCCTCTCCTCCTAAAGCCTGCAAGCAGATTAGCGTGGTTGACGGATGGCAGTGAGAATAGTGAAGGATTAGACGGAGGGGAAAGTAAGGGCCAGGCCAGACAAATGGAAATCACATCAGAGTGAGTTACACCAAGCGGGAGAACCACCTCACCATAACCCCC